>OX155967.1:28992552-29150627 GCA_944548615.1 Micropterix aruncella
AGTTTATCAGTTAAAATTATCAATTATTAATTCGACAACATTCAAATATACAAATTACACAATAAAATAACAACATAATCAAATAATCAAAGAGGTGGAAAAATTATCAAATGGTGAGTAATATGCTCATATATTATTAGCAATGCAGACTTTATGTCAGGGTCGGCTCCTAGCTTGATCTATATATATGGCGTATCGCATGGAATCGCCACACCGATATTCGCGGTCGGCTTGGAACGGTTGGTACCACTCTCGGGATCTGGTAAGGTTGGTAAGCCTGGATCTCGGCGAATGTTTTCGGGTTCACTCGTTCGTCTTCGGCGGCCGGCTGGTCGCTGCTTCGAGCCGGAGTCGAGCAGGTAGGCTGGTGGTACGATGCGTCGGCTATCGTACGATAGTATGGGCGTCCGCGCAATCGTATTATTCTCCCCGACGATTGTCTGGAGATACTGCCGCTGCTGATGTGGAGACGGGGCCGAAGGGCTACCCGAGTGTCGTTCCTGCTTGAGGGCGGTTCGCTGGAGAGCATGGGCGGCGCCTCAGGCTTCGCCGAAAATAGGGCGACTGATAATCGCCCCTGCAAAAGTCCCTGCCGGAAGAACGTATCCGTCAATATGCGGGATCCAGGCAGTGGAAGGCATCACGGAAGGGAGACGGCACTCCACATTCCGGACAAGCCGCCCAAAGGCCGGAAACTCCCGTCGAGCTATGCCCGCCCCAGGGAATCTAGTTCTCACAATATCAATTATCAAACGAACACTCACCGGAGAAGAAATATTGAGGTCCTATCTATAAGTTCTGGACTTCTCCGGGACTTTGTCTGGCTCGTACGATTTCTCGAATTCGAATGGAAGGAGTTCTAGCAAGGGCGGTCGATTTCGAGAATATTCCGCCTAGATGAGGGTTTGCCTATCGGATTTTCCCGCGTACATCTCAACGCTAATTTCCGGAATTATAAATAGCGCTTAATATTGCGTGTATGTATTTTATTAAAATAAAGGAATTTTACCACTACTGAAAACATATCTTATTTATCCCGGTTATTCCCTGAATTCATTAATATTTGATAACCACCGCTAGAAGACAGCGGCTCCCTCCTGTATCATGCTGAAATTGAGTGTATAAAGGCAAGAATTAATTTACTCGGCGACTACTCAAATAACTACGATTTATTGACTCATCTTCAATCTCTAATTATGACTTTTTCATTTTCATGATTTTGATTCGCAATCGTATCCAATAGTCGTACTGGCAACGCGATGTCCTTCTTTACGTCACTCGCCGCAATGTTGCTCGCTTCTGAACTCGCGCTTCAGCTGTCAAAACTATGCGTGCGCGCCGGCTTCGATACGAATGTGAGAAAATGCGTGAAAATAGTGAAAACCCGCAAGAAAACACAGAGCTCGTGTTACAATATATATATATATATATATATATATATATATATATATATATATATATATATATATATATATATATATATATATATATATATATATATATATATATATATATATATATATATATATATATATATATATATATATATATATATATATATATATATATATATATATATATATATATATATATATATATATACGAGTATATATATATATATATATATATATATATATATATATATATATATATATATATATATATATATATATATATATATATATATATATATATATATATATATATATATATATATATATATATATATATATATATATATATATATATATATATATATATATATATATATATATATACATATATCTCACTAATCGTGCTCTATTTTAATATATATGTTATTAATGTCTCCGTTTCTTGTCGACCCATAGTCAAAAGTGACTTAGTTAGGTTTTTCTTTACGCCGTGACTATTCCTAGATTTCAATCGTGCAGGAAAAACACTATTACCGCTGTCAAAAACACATGTATAATTAGTAAGTTTAGGAAAATTCAATATTATGAAGGCAGGGGAGGGGGGTCTACGGAAAACAGCAATTGGTCTACGGGACTAAAAAGTTTGGGTACCTCTGATCTAGATAGACTCTAGATTTTTTTTATTGAGGTCTTATAAGATGTTTTTGATCATCATCATCATCATCATCATCATTTATTCATTCCATAAAAGCATTTCACAATACTGAGGAACATGTCAAATTTTACAATCATAATTTACCGGATGATAAAACCGCTTTGATTAATTAAAAGGAAGAAAAATAATAATTGTAATCAGAGGTGATTATTTAAAAATAGTCAAATTTACAAAATAATCAATAATCAAACAATAAATAATAATAAATACAATGAAAAAGAAAAATTCTGAAACATGCGTAATTAAAAACGATGTCAATAAAATCTAAAACTTAGTGCGAAAGTATAGTCATAATATGGTTATTTATAATTAAGCAATTGTGGACGCAATATCAAGTCGTCCAGTTTGTAAAGGGCATGTTTCACTAACTGATTTTTCAAGCAGATTTTATATGCTGCCATCTCAAGTCTTCTCGTCGATGACGGCAAAGCATTAAACAATTCAAAACTAATATATAAAAATGTTTTTTGATATTTAGTTAAGCGTACTTTAGGCAATAACACATTATTTTTATGTCGCGTATTATGGCTATGTCGAGTGGAGTGAAGCTCGCAATTTAAAAGATTCTCTTTGGCGTATAAAGGCACTGATATATGTACGACATGGACGACATCGTAAGGATACCAGCTTTAATAAAATAAAAAAAGGGGCGCAATGTGTTTCTCTACTTACACCAAAAATTGTCCTAACGGCTTGCTTTTGTAGCACAAAAACGCGATGGATATGATGATCTAGATAGACTCTAGTTTTTTTTTTTGAGTTCTCATAAGAGGTTTTTGATGAGTGTAATATGTCCACACTTAAAAAGTCTGTATTATATCTATGACACGCTCTGTATAGAAATGCATAATACTATAACCTCTGTCCCTTGTACTGGAATGCCACAATGCGCTTCAATCCATTGCAAGGTCAAATAGAGTGACCCTGCAATGGATTAAAGGGCACAGCGACTCACTGGGCAACGACGCGGCAGACGAACTGGCCAAAAGGGGATCAAAGGAAATAGTATATGGACCGGAACCCTTGATGCCCATACCCCAGGCCCAAATAAAAACATGGCTACGCAGAAACACCGACGAACCCCACCTTAAAGAATGGAAAAAAACGCAGGATGCAGGCAAACAAAGAACGCGGTTCCGGAAGCGCCTAAAAAACTTTCCCGTAACCTCACCAGATTAAAAAGGGACAAATCCGTAAAGTCGTAGGTACTATGAGAGGCCACTGTCCCCTAAACAAACACCTGTTTACCATAGGTGTGACAGACAGCCCTCTATGCAGAGGATGCATGGAGGAAGAAGAAACGCCTGAGCATGTGGTCATGGAATGCAGGAGCGTGGCAGAGCAACGGGCAAGAATACTACAATCTCCAGCATCTGTCCCGGAGGCCTGTAGCAACCTAAACAGGCTGCTAACCTTCTGGGACAGCCTGGGTTGGCTGGAGTAACATAAATAGAAATATGAGCCACGCACAACGGCCCAATCAAGAGGCCAAGTGCGGGAAAAAGCCCAGGAAAACTAACTAACTAGAAATGCATTTTGAGATGCTTTGGTTTTCACCACAGGGAGATGAAATTTAGTCACAATAACCCTGGCGTTATGGCCGGAAGATATTTCCACTTGGCAATAGGCCCACCACATTGTACTCTTTTGTCTGTGCAATAAAGCTTTTCAGACAAACAATTAAGGCCTATACAGGATATCGAAGTTGCTATTCAAGAAATTTAAGCCGGAACAATCGAAAAAGAACTTGAAAATTGGGTTGATCGGATAGAGTAACTACTGTCGGGCCAGTCGTGGCGGAATTTGAATGATATTGTGTTTCATTCTTAAATGTCAAGGTTCAACCTTTCAACAACAGGGAACCCTTATTTATCCTACAGAAAAGAGCATGACAGATTATCGCCAACCCTAAACATATAGAAACATGTAGACCTATTTTTAAAAGATTGAAAATCATGACTCTCACTTTACGTATATAGGCTATTATTAGATTTTTACACCGAAAAGGAAAGTCACGTAAAATTTAAAGATATACATAACTAAAACACCAGATACAAAAATAATTTCATTCTACCATGCGTGAGTTTAAACGCTGTTAGGCAAAGTACCCAATTCTCAGGGCCCTATTATTGTAACCGCCTAATAAGTAACATAAAAGACAATAGCAACCTCAGAACGTTCTAAAAACTTTTAAAGGAATTTTTTACAATAAATACGTTTTACTCTATTGAGGAATTTATAAATTTTAAAAAACAACTTTTTTTACAGCCCCTTTATTTTAATGTAATGCGTATACTGATTATTTCATTTGTTGATTGTTTTAGCTTGAATTCATTATTTTATTGATTGTTTTAGTTATATGGTATCTTATATTTAAATATAATTAGAATGTATTTAGATTCTTCTTGGACAAAACATTATAAAAATTAGTTTGATTGATTATCTGATTATTGATGATTTTTGCTTTTGTTTGATCATTTCTGATATTGATTATTTTAATTGTTGATGGTTTTAGTTTTACTGCTTGTTGATTGCGCCTTATATAGCTTCTACTTTATGAAGTTTCTTCTAAAACGAAATGTTGTATGCTCTCTGGGCAGTTTGTTAGTTAAACATTGTATGTTTTTTTAATAATTCACACAATAAAGAACTTTGGAACTTTGGAACTTTATAACTTTCCAATAAAATAAGATTTTTGAAAAAATATTGCTTAGTTTGTTTTTATACCCGTCTAATTAAAAATTTAAAATGGCCCACCCGTTATTTGTAGAATGCACGTCATTTTTTACGTCACGCATTTTTAACCATGTCTACCGAGTTGTTTCCCGTCATCCTCTCTTTTCCTTTAAATCTGAGCAACCCCCCCCCCTCCCTTCTTTTTCCTTTCTTCTTTTACTGTCTCTCGGGTCAGCGCATTGAAATATGCACTTATTCCAGTCAAATTTGTTTAATAGGTAGATGTGTGTCAAGTATATAGCTACGCTAAAAAAATGTTTAAAAAAAATACGTTTTATATTATACTAGTGGTAAATACCCGGCGTTGCCCGTGTTCTATCCCGCTCAAATACCTATGTATACCAATTTCCATGGCGATCAATTGAACGGTATTTAAGTTTATGTGCTGCAGCGCCACCTAGTGGCGAGTTACAACAAAAAATAGCGCGAAAACATGCATAAGTTACAACAAAGTAAATAGCGTGATCGGTCAAACTGTTTCGGTGTCTATTAAGCTCGGTCAGATATACCAGCATCCACATGTACAGGGTGTTATTACTGCACGGGCATTATTTTGTGGGCGAATCAGTACAGCGAAATGAGCAAATTTTGATTTTGATATGGACATTCTGTATACAGATATATATATTTTTTTTTAAGATAAGAAATTCGCCGCTATTGGCCATAGCGACTTCTGGGTGAATAATATGATGTTTAGATATGCAAAGGACGGATCTGTCGATGACGTTATTTTTGTAAGTATTTTTATTATGTTTATCGGGTTACTGATTCGCCATGATTTATGCATGCGTTAATCTTTATAATATGTATATAATAAGTCGAATAAGGATAAAACTAATAAACAAAATATTAAAAGAAGAATCCGGCGAGGAACTGTCCCAATTAGATGGTCTGCTTTGAATTTCGATAATAAACTTTTATGTACCGAAATTCTCCATCGTAGCGTACGCTGCAACTAAACAAAGTCTTGAAAACAGCAGTTTTCGCATGCGAAAGAGGAGTACTGGCAGCGCGACTGGCGGCCGAGTGAGTGACATGCCATACAGGGCTATACTAATTAATGGTGGCGCGATCAGCATGGTGGCGCTGCCAGTAATAGCTGTATTACGTTACCCTTAAAAAATCCGCCCTGCATTTTAACCAAATACTAGCGCTGAGCCGCCAGAGGCTAGCTGAGAAACAAACCGCACCGTCTGAGTGGTCGCAATGGAACCCATACTCGGTTCAACCATCGGCCGAGAGAGGGTGCTCATTGATTGTATTTATGAAATTAGTATTCAAATGAAATCAGTCCTTGGTTACTTGAAGGGAATTCTTGGAGTGACGGAGCCAATATTTTTAGTAATAATTTTATTATTGCCTTTAACTTTACATTACAATTCTTTGATAAATAAAAAATCGGTAGTATCACCCCAACTTTCCAGGCAAGTAGTCAATCCCTTGCTATCCCACCCCCTCGCAGCGCCAACCTCCTCTTTTCAACCCCTCGCCCTCCGCGTCAACCTCAACAACCTCCCCCCGCGCGCCACTCCCCCCCTCCCACCCCCCCATCCCCCACCAGCTCCACCGATGGTCAATTTGTTTAATTAAAATCGCTAATGTATTTCTAAGAGTTTTGCATCTTTTAGCAATATTTTCGTAGTATTTTATTCTTAACTTCGTACTGTATTTGTAGTATTTTCCGTGGTATTAAAATTATATTTTTCTAATATGAAGTAGTATTTTATTAAATATGGCGGAGTGTATAAATTATTTGTTTCGTTTGTATTTGAGATATTCCAAACAAAATTTCACAACGGTACACAAATACATTGTAGTTTCGGCCCAACAAGGCATTTGTGTACCGTATTTCAAATTTTTAAGTCCAATATTTCGATATTGTATCGAACGTAGAGACTTAGAGATTTAGACAATCCACAATCTAGGTCCGTCTACTAGTCCGTCAGTCCAACGCTTTACGCGAGACCCTGATAAGCACCCAGCGGGCTGCTTTGCCCCTGACTACCAGTAAAGGCCGAATTTCTCTGTCCTTCCGACTGGCTTAGGGTTCGAATTCGCTTTCACGATCCTCTACCTAATAAAAGCCGTGATTCAGTTCGAATCATCGCGGACTGTGGTATCTTTTGCCTGACTGTTCACGCGGGGTCGGGTAGCCGATCGGTCGTTTTAAGAGAGGTTGTCACTAGGTCAACAGCCACCACCGCTCTACAGGAAACAACTAGAGTTATCAACTACAACAGGCAAACCCTTCACCTCTTCAAACCCGTCACCCAAGTTTTAACAAAATTTATCGTTCTGTCTCCCGTGAGGTGAGCGCAGAAGACTTAGGGCAAAAAACTCCACCGGGAAGCTCCGCCACCTGCCGGTCAGAGGCCAACGCCTTACGGCGAGGCATCGGTAAAGGTGCACAGCGGGCAGCCTCGCCAGCCTCTACTACAGGAAACAAAGTCGTTTCTAGACTCCCTCGGTTAACAGTCGGAATGCAGTCGATTAGCTTACGCCGCACAATGCGCAAATCGTCAGGTGCGCCCGAAGACCGACTTCCAGGAAAACTGACCCACAAAGCACGGTGTCCTGCCCAGGCTGGAAATTCTCCTTGGAAGCTACCGGATGGGTGTTGACCCGTAAGTTAGGCCGACCCGAAAACGAAGTGGGTCATACTGGCCACACTACACTGTTTCCGCACCCAATAGAATATAGAGTTTGGCAATATACAAACGGAACCGAGCTGATTCTTTAGGGTTTTTATAAAACAGCGTTTTTTTTCAGGTTGACTTGCAAATCGCCCACCACACCACGGTGGCCCGTGACTTTATCTTCTTCTTCGTCACCAGCGCCAACATGCAAGTCAGAAGTCACCACTTCGACGAAGTCAAGATGTTCTACCTGAACTCTTTTAACGCCGCGTTGACTCAGCTGGGCTACGAAGGTGATCTACCCACCGAGGAAGAGTTCGACGAAGAACTCAAGAGATGCTCTCTCGTCCGTAAGTTCGTAGTCATCTTTTTATCCCTAGAGATGACTTTGATGCGAGGTATCTATGTATGTGTCAAAAAATGGGTATAGTTGTAGATTCTTTGTTTGAATATATTTATTGCAAACTAGCTGCTGCCCGCGGCTTCGCTTCGCGAAAAGTTTCTAATCGATTTGTTAATTTAAGAAGGGTGGCGTTTATTTGCCCTCTTAGACGCCACCTTTGGATATATAGTGCAAGACGTCCTCCTCAGATGCACGCTACCTGTATAGTAGACGTACGCGTCTTGTTCCTAGCCACCCGCGCCACCTTCCGGTGAACGCTGACCATGCCGGGCCAGCATTAGCTTTGCCCCTATCGGAAACTCCCTTTTTGCCGGTAATTAGGAAAAAAGGAAAGGGCGGATTGGCTCTTTTCCAGCTCCCAGCTAGCACGTATTTGTGACGCGTTTCCTCATTTCAAAAAGGCAACGTCAATGTGAATTCAACGAAAACTACGTGCACTTATCGAATACCGTCACGGCATTCTCGAATATTTCAATTTAAACAACTTACCAAATTAGGGGTCCAAAGCGTGCCGAAGGACCGACTCGCTTGTTGGCGTAAAGCCCAAAAATAAAATGGCGACTACCGTATAGGCCTCTTTTATCTTAAAAACCTCTTTTATATAAAAAAAGACCTAACCATGCATGCTCTCTATAATTTTGATGAATATGACAAGGCCGTCTTAATTTTTAAAATATAATTTACAATATATCGAATCTGGGTGATTGGGTATAAAAAACTGGGTACTGAATTTAAAACACTGGTTTACGTACAAGGCGCGTGGCTAAAAGTATACCAGGGAAGTTTGTTTTTCAGAAGGAAGGGTTGTATATACACTACTGTGAAAAAGTCTTCGAACAGTTACCCACAAAATAAACGAGGTGTCGTATTTTTGAAAGTAACTAAGTGCGCCCATTCCTTTTTTTTGTCGGGCTTGTTCATTCATCGGAGGAGTCATAAAACTTTATTAGACATTTCTGCAACCTACCAGGGTTGGGAAACAATTATAAGAGTGGACAATGGTTAAATTTTCACAAAATGCCGTTCTCGTCTTTACCTGAAAAAGGGGTTGTATTTAATACTAATGTTATTTTTGGGTAGTTGCATATTGAGTACGTCGCAAAACGGTTATTGTGAAATAGTTTTTGATTCTCTCTACGAATATTAAAAAAATATATAATTCGAAATACCGTCGTTTAACCCTGCCGCGGAAAATTGTTTATATTGCTGTTGACCTGTGAACTCTCTTAATATATTTTATTAAAATGAATAAAATTAGTGCAATGGATCGACAAAAAAATATTATTCATCATAAAGAAGGATATTGGGAAACAAATTGGGAAAAGCCAACAAAATCACAAACAAAAACACAGGGCCATCATCACCAAGGCATACCCGGAAACGAAGAGGCCGACAGACTGGTAAAACTGGGTACACTGGATACGCCCGGTGGAGTCAGTTGTTGGGGTCCCCTCCATCCCCGTCCCCTTAAGAAAATGACCAGGAACTGCTTTGGAGCAGAAACATCGGGCATCCTGGAAACATAGCCAAGGATGCCGCCAGGCAAACGCCACGATGGAGCAATCACTTCCAAAGAAAACAAGGGGCTACTTGACATGAGCAAGAAGAACCTTAGAACCACTATCGGTCTCCTCACCGGACACACGACCCTTAAAAAGCACATCTATTAAACATTGGCTTGACCGAAAGCAATGACTGCTGAATATGTGGCGAAGAACCTGAAGACATCATACACATGATCGGTCGCTGCCCAGGCCTCACCGCAAAAAGCACAGTTTACTGGGACGAGTCTTTCTCGAACCCAGCGATCTGCCCAACTTAAAACTCAGTGATCTGCATGGACTGGTAAGCAGTACCGGGCTACTAACAGACCACTGACCTAACCACAAAGTAGGTAGTTACAAAAGATCTTATAGATCCAGGTGACATCAAGGGCTGGAAACAAGCCCTCTACTCCGCTTACTACTACTACTACTTTTGAGTTGAGAGATATTCTCGGTCTGCCCTTGTTAAAAATAATTTAATACGCTTTATGCCAAGCCATCATGACATATGGTATACTTTAATAGGGAGCTTGCGGAAAAACCATACTCCAGAGAGTGAACGTTGTCCAAAAGGCATAATTAGAATCATGCTAAGAAAGCCAAGATGTTACCCTTCTGACGACCTGTTTCTTGAGGCACAATTGCTGGATATATTATGGAAATATTTTTATTAATTAAATTTCCTTCTGTTTCAGTTATGCTGGCACTGACATCATTTCTTCCAATGGTAATAGCTGAACACGACAGCAAGACTACGTCCAGGGAGACATCACAAGCGTTCTCTATGGATGAGTTGGTGGAACTCGCAGATAAGACGAGGGACAAGCACTTTCACGAAGTCGCGAGGGTCACTGTTGACGTCCTGCAGCAGCGCGGATTACTCGACAAGTTCCCTGAACTGCCACAGAAAGAAAGGAAGATGGGAGAGTGAATGAAATTGTAACATTACTAACTGTTCGATGTCATTACTCTTATATATGTAAAGCGATAAAAAATTTTTTTTCTTTTTATGCTATTGCATAGCTTTTATCGCGGGCCTAGGCCAGCGCGGCGACCGAATGAAGAAATTTCTTAACGAAAACTAATGATTTTAAACTGATAATTACGTCTAAACGAGTACTGCTTACGATTCGAAAAAAATATATGTTAAACAAGAACATTTTCCTAATATTCTTAGCTTTGAATATTTTAGATTTTGTTTATATTACATAGTGTAATTAATTTGTGAAATTAGGTCTAACTGAACACAAAAACGACTACTACGCAATTACTATCAGGCGTATTTTTATGAAACCTGCACCATTTTGAAGATAATTTAATTATCTATCTTTTTATCTATGTTTTTTTTTGAATAATCTGTTTTTTTGCTTTATCGAATAAAAAATTCGTGCGCGGCGCTCTATCGGAATCGTTTAATTTATTCCGAATCATTTGCTTTCGCAGCCGCACATGATTCGAAATAATTTCAACGTTTTCCGATAGAGCGCAGTTATCTGATATCAGAAAAAATAAAATAAAGAAATAATTATAATTGCATAGATTGTTAAAAATGCCATGCAATAGCTTTACCGCGGCAGTCCCCGAGTGCCACACGTATTTTTTTATTTATTAACCTTATATACGGACGTGCTATTTTAGTTACATAGGTACCGACGTGACGTCTGCTGGACCACCAGAGCTTTACTAACGAAAACTCATATGTTTCCTGATATTTTTCCATAAAAAAACGTGTCTATGTTTTTTTTTTTCTCTCTTTTTTTGAAAAAACAACAGATTTACATTAGTCTTACGTACTAGAGATAATATTACATTAAGTTATTTGATATAAATCTAAAAACGTTTTCTACTTATTGATAATTTACCTATTTTGTTATACTCTTCTAATACCTTAAATATTTTATTTTAATTTCAGTTTGGTGTTTTTTTTTTTTTTAGTCCGTTATATTTGCAGAGGCGAGTTGCTTGAATTGTGATTTACTAAGAAGCATACCATCAAAGCAATTAACAATTTTCACATATGAGTGCATTATACGGGGCACCGGCGAGAATAGAGCCTTATTGGTTGAACAGTGCGGCGGGCGGAAGACATCACAACGACGAGTTCTGTGGGTCGACGGAACGTTCAGCGGGAAACAACTGAGCAGATCAGGGCAGTCGAGTTTATGGGTAAAGAGTGAATTAATGAGGAGAAGATCTGTAAGAGTACGTCTCGTCTTCAGAGATTGACATTTAAAAAAGTGAGTTTGGGCGTTGTAATCGGCGAATTCTATTTCGTGAAAGAATTTAAAACGCATCCACCTCAGAACCGTTTTCTGAACTCTTTCAATGTCCGAAACATATTGTTCATAACATAGATTCCAAATCAAGCTGCCAAACTCCAATCTACTCCGGACAAGCGATGTAAACAGGAGCATAACAACGCGGAAATCCTTGAAAGGCTTCGTTACCCTCCAAATGAATCCCAGCAACTGGTAACATTTGGAAGTCATTAGCTCCATATGAGTATTAAAGCTAAGTTTACTATTAAATGTTATACCCAAGCCGGTGAATTCAGAAACTATTTCCAATTTATGCGCGTTAATATCATAATGGTAATGTATAGGCCGATGAGATCTAGAAAAAGACATGGTTTTGCATTTATTTAGGTTTAAGTATAGTTTATTCGTTACGCAATATTCTTGTAAATTTATTAGCTCGGCTTGAATAGCATAGCAGTCATTAGCAGAAACAATCGTATTGAAAATTTTAAGGTTATCAGCATAAAGTAAGAATTGCGATTTCCTGAAACATTTTCCGATGTCGTTGATAAACAGCGTGAATAATACGGGCCCTAAATGGCTTCCCAGTGGCACACCGTAGGTGACGTCGATGGCTTTCGACAAATGTCCGTTTACTTGGACTAATTGGGATCGATTCGATAAGTATGATTCCATCCATCGTAGCAAGGAACCGTGAATGCCTAAACGGTATAACTTCTGCAAGAGCAATGAGGTATTCACTTTGTCGAAAGCCTTTGAAAAATCTGTAAATATCACGTCCACTTGCTTGCGGCTGTCCAGAGCATTAGCTATGTAGTTTGTATATAGTAATAAGTTAGTGTTAATTGACCGACCGGCAATGAAGACGTGCTGCTGTTGTATTATGATATTTTTGTATGCGGATGAAACGCTCCGACACACGAGATATTCTAATAGCTTGCCAAAGATGCTCAGTTTCGATATAGGCCGATAGTTTTTGACTTCGCTTTTATCTCCCGACTTAAAAATTGGAGTGATATGGGCCGTCTTCCATTTCTCATGATAAACGCCAGTTCGCACAGATTCGGTAAAGATATTTTTATTTATTTTTATTTTTATTCCAACAAAAGAGAAAAACAGCGCTCAGGTCTTAAGTTAATAAATAATAATAACAATATTACGGCCAAAATAGTCTCCTGGTAATATACAGTTAATGTGCGCGATGTTGTGTAATAATATTTATAGGTATATTAAGTTATATTATCATGTTCTCTCGATTTGTGAGTGTGTATGATATAGTAGGATGAGTGTGTTTATGTGTGTGATTGTGATGTGTGTTTAATGGGTGTGTATAAGTACATCTACGTGTATGTGTCATAGTTGTGTATATATGAGAGTGTGTGATTCTGCACAGGTATGTATCTGTTCAAGCTTTAAAGGTCTGGTCTATTACCGCTCTGATAAACTCGTTTTTGCTCATTGAGAATATGTCTAGTTCCTGAAACGATTCATCATAGGCTTCCATAATTCGATGCAGAGTTGAATTCCTTGCTTGATTTGTATGGAGTCTGGGTACATTGAATACCCTTGGGTGACGAGTTCGGCGCGATGGGACATTTAAGGCTATTCTGCTTAGAATTTGTGGGCTGTCGATATGATGCGAAAGTATATTGTGGAAGAACGTCATATCAGTCACTTTGCGTCGCTGCTGAAGACTCAGCATTTCGAACCTTGCCAAGCCGTCAGAATATGAGGTATATTCAGCGAGGGTTCGATGACACAAGTGCCTTACGAAGGTTTTCTGAATACGCTCTATACGGTCAATGTGTACATTGTACTGCGGTGACCATATAGGTGACGCAAACTCCACTATACTGCGAACGTAGGCGTTATAAAGAGTGAAGAGCACATTAATGTCGGAGAATGGTTTACATGCTCTCAACACGAAACCGAGAGCTCTGTAAGCTTTTCCCACCATGTGTTCAATGTGTGTATCCAGCATTAATTTGTTGTCCAGCATTATCCCCAAATCCCGCACTACACTCTTCTCTACTATAATCTCTCCGCCTATCCTGTAGTCAAAATCATACTTTGATCGGTTACGAGTAAAGGATAACTTGCTGCATTTCGCCGCATTTAAACTTAATTTATTGAGAGAGCAATAGTCTGACATGCGAGCAAGGTCCTCCTGTAATCGATGACACTGTGAAATATCTTTGACCACAGAATAAACTTTAAGATCGTCAGCGTACATGATGCAGTGTGAGTGTTGGAAACAATCCTGAATATCGTGTATATACACATTGAACAGCAGCGGACTAAGATGAGAGCCCTGGGGTACGCCAGATGGAATGTTTACATAATTCGGCCGAAAACCACCCAGTACAACAGCCTGTCGCCTGTTCCTCAAGTACGATGAGAGCCATCGCAGTAGGTCGCCGTGTATGCCCACAGATTCTAATTTTCCAAGTAGAATACCGTGGTCGACGCGGTCAAACGCCTTCGAGAACTCGGTGTAAATTACATCTACTTGCAGTCTCTTATCCATGTTGACCGTGACAAAGTCAAGAAATTGGCATAGATTTGATGTAACCGAGCGTCCTGGTAAGAAACCATGCTGATTCTCAGGGAGAATTGTCCTAAACGAGGGCAGCAGGGAATCGTATACCACCTTCTCAAATAACTTGCTAATAACCGGAAGAATAGATATCGGTCTGTAATTAGATACTACATTCTTTGGGCCGGCCTTGTGAATTGGAACGACACACGCTTCTTTCCATCTCGTCGGAAAAATGCCCGCCTTAAGTGATCTGTCGAAAAGAATGGCCAGTGGAACAGAGAGGGACTGAGCACAGTTGTAGATAAATATAGGAGGGATGGAGGCACTGCCCGAACCCTTATTTATATCAATTTTCTTTAAGTATCTAAGAATAATATCTTCGCTGATTTCGATGCCTCCGATACTTAACGAATTGTGCGAGCTACTTTTAGGCGTTGCGTGACATGTGTTCGAATCGGCTGCCGATTCTATGAACACTGATTTAAAGTAGACACTGAAACCTTCACATATATGTGTGCCATCGCTGATATATAATAATGGCGGAATAATTTCCGGGGAGCATCGTTTAATAAAAAGCGGTGATAGACCGTTCGTAAAGCCCTATCGCTTTACGAACGTCTAATCGATCAATATAACTTTTTATATCTGTAAATTTGATTTCCACTAAGGCGAGAGTAACCACACATGAATTATCGTCAGTGGCTGGGGGCGAAACGGCGGCGCGGAGCGCCGACGCAGTTCTCGCGGCCGGGGACGCAGCCCCCGCGCCTGTCCCGCTCGATGGAGGAACCGGTTCGTAAACAGAACTGAAATAATCCGCAAATAAATTACACACAGTTCGACAGTCGGATGAGGTAGTGCCTCCGAAGGACATATTTTTTGGTAGACCCCGATTAACTCGGCTGTTATTAACGAACGACCAAAACTCTTTAATATTATTTTTTATGGAAGATTCAGTGCATTCAATGTATTTACGGCAGCAATCTTTTGTTAAGGTTTTGACGCGTCCACGTAGAAGTGAGAATTCATAGTAATCGGCGGGCCTTTTGAATTTTTTCCATTTTTATGGTGTTTCTTCTTCTCCGATATTATCCTGCGTAACGCGACCGAAAACCAACAGGTATAGTTAAGGGGACGAGTGTGCTTTAAGGGTACATGTGCATCTGTAATATTCATAATTTCATTATAAAAAATGTTGACACAATCATCCACAGAATTATTTACAAATAAATTATTCCAATCAGTTTCTCTCAGTGCCGTTTTGATTTCGGGATAGTTGGCCCTAATAAAATTTGGGACAGCTTTATTTTTTAAGGAAGTGTGTGTTTTATATATTGGCGTATTCTCCAAATTAACAATAAAAGATTTGTGGTGCCGGTCTTCCGGCAGCAAGACATTGTCGGGCAACGTGACGTAGAAACCAGAATTTGACAGGGCGAGATCGAGGATTCTGCCATTTGAATTAACGAATTTATTGAATTGATTTAGACCACATAAACTAAAATGATTAAAGGCGCATCTACTTACAGGATCCGTCGGCTGGTCAGCTGTCAAATATTTTTGGGATGCAGTTATATTCCAATTATTACGTGGCAAGTTCGTGTCACCTAAGATCAAAAAAGTGTCTGTAGGATGAAGAGACATAATTTTAAAAACATTTCCGAAAAATACGTTATAAGTAGCAAGCGTAGATTTTGGTGGAATGTATGCACAACAGAGGTGGACATTTTTTTTGTCAAGTGAAATCGATACCCATAGGTCCTCACACTCTTTACTCTCCCATCGACTCTGCCTTTTGCAACTGATATCGTTTTTGAAAGCGATTAGAACCCCTCCCCCATCCTTCTTGTTGCCACCCGCACCGTGTTCTCTGTCTCGCCGGTAAACTTCATAATTACTCTAGCAATCGAATAATTCAGCGGTTAAAACGCTTGGTTTTAGATAAGTTTCAACTAACGCAATTATTGGGAAATCACAATTCAAGCAATTTACCTTAAAGTCGTGTGTTTTAGATCGAAGACCGTTAACATTTTGAAAATATATATTTAAAATAGACATAAGATTAATATGTAAACTGGCTAATTATACAATTAATTTATTCTGCGGGGTCGACACTATCTCTAACTGTTGCGAGTACGTTTGCGAAATTTTTGAGATGTCTTCGAGCGAGCGGAGTCGTTGTATTTTTGTGTACGAAGATCTTGGCGTAGCGAATCCACACAAACTGGAAATTAGCAAGTCTAGCGGCAGCTCTGGTATGGAATAGCAGATTCTTATTGCGCGGAGATAAGTGTTCGTTGAAGTATATGCGTTTAATATTTGTCCCGTTGATGACTTCGGTAGTTGGTTTGGATGTGCGAATAGCGGCGAGCAAGTCCTCTTTAATCCTCCGGGTGGAAAGCCTTAATAAAATCGTCCGCGGAGGGGAAGGCCTGCCGTCTTCTTGAGAAGTCCTCGATCTAACGCGATGGCAAGCGTCAACGTCCCCTTCGCGTAGGGTGTATTTTGCAGCAGCAGAAATTTTCAGCACCAGCTGGACAAGGTTTTCTTCACGGCGCTCCGGAATGCCGAATATTTCGATGTTCTGCATACGAGAGTGCTGATCGAGCTGATCAATCTTTTGGTCGGCAAGTCGGAGTTGTGCCCTGAGAGAACTGTTGTCGGCAGCCAGTCGGATTGCGTTGGCTTCGATTTTATCTACTTTCTTGGATAATTCGTCTATCTTATTATTGCTGAACTCGATATATTCTCTGAATTCTCGCAATATGTTAGATACCTGATCGAGCTTAGAATCAATTTTGTCGCTTAATGCCGTAAATTTCGAGTCAATAGTGGACAAAATAATTTCCACGATTGAATTATCCTGGCAAAGGAGTGGATCTCTAAGGCTGGAGGTTGAGGGCGACGGCCGGTCTAGCTCCGTGATGGTGTTGGTGTGGCTGTGGACAGGGCTGTTTATATTCTCCGGTGTCAGCGTTGCGTTGCGAGGTGCAGTCGCAGGTGCCAAAGTTGGTGATTCTCTAGGCGGGGCCGCTGCTGCACTAGCTGATCTCAAGGTCCTTGAGTCTATTTCGGTGCCGATACAAGAGTTGCATTTAAAAAAATTCTTCTTGTTGCCCATACGACCGAACTAATCTTCGACTATGCCCGCGCAATAATAATGTAGAGATAGATTGCAAATTGTGCATATTAACCGTTCCTCCTTCTTTATTTTGTCCTTACATTTATTGCAGTTGTTCATAATGTAAATAAGGCACTGCTTTTGCAATAATGTTTGTAATAATGTTCCGGTAGTTTAGACTACTAAGCCATCTACTGGAGATAAACGGAGTGTCGCGCTTGTGGTCAAATACTGATTCGACAGATTGGTTTGTGTCTTTGATTGTATTTGGTAGTTCAGTTTACAACCGATTGATGGAATGTATTTGTTTAGTATTAATACTTTGATTTAATAAATTCTCTTGTGCACTCTACTTACTGCGACAAGTTTAAACACGTCCAAGTTCACTTTAGAATGTATATTATGCAAAGTATCAATGATTAATTTGACAGGTTGACGTTGTCGAAATAGTTCCGATCAATCCTCAGCAATTACTCACAATTAAGCAGTTACTGACCTGTCAGTCCGTTGTTTTGCGGGTAGGCCGCAAACCGCTGCCGCCACTGCGTAGGTTATAACGGTGGTGGGGGGCCGGGCTCGGAGCGCGGGAATTTTTAAATTCCGTCTTGCACACAACACTCACTGTATCCTGTTTTACGTCTTTGCGTTCGGCGTTGGAACCCTCTTCTTAAAATGTTCCCGCCGCCGAATTATGTGTATTATAATATTATAAAGAGGTAAAGTTTGTGACGTTGTAAGAAGTAATCTCTGGATCTACTGAACCGATTTTGAAAAGTCTTTTACCAATAGAAAGCCACGTTATTTGTAAGTGTCATAGGTTATATAATAATCCGAAAAATGAAAAGACTTTTTAGTGGTAGGGTAGTCGGATTTGCAAAGTCGGAGAAAAAACGGTCGAACGAAAACGTTTCTAACTAACGCTGCCTTAACGATGAGAGATATGTATATGATTAAGTTCTAGAGAAAAGTTGTAGAGCTTGATAATACCTACAAAAAGTCAGCGACAGCATATAAGTATCTAACTTTTATATTTAAGTCACAAAAAGTAGTATTTTATATTAAAAAATAATTTTAATCGTTAGGTCATGTTTATTGGTCATATTATCAACAATTATGAATTCTTATCAAAATAAGTAAATTTATTGTCTTATTTATAAAATTAGTGTTTAAAACAAAAGACTTTTCCCTTTTACTGCATATAAATAGTTAGAGATAATACGCTCACAAATAAAACACTCACAAATAACGTTATTATAGTCAAATTGGCATGCAAATACATACATACATATGCAGTAAAAATATAACCCTTCTTTTGGCAGTCAGGAAATAAATCATAGCACTCAGTACTATCCGAACCACACTCATAATTTCATCACAGATAAAAAGTTTTACCGCCCAACGAAGTGGGCACGGGTCAGCTTTTTTCATATATTTTCTTACTGACAGGAACAATCTTATTTTTATTTGTGGCTGCCCATTTCATGCCCGAAGTACAGGGCTGGTCCATTTTTATAACTTACTGAAAATAAAATTGAAAAACGATATAATCAGAAAAAAATCGTATCCAAAAAAAATTACTCGCGCATAAAATGCACTCGCGATCTCATAAAAATCAAAACTCATCGGAATCGCACGCGCCGGTACAACCACTCGCTAAAAGTTCGAGGCCTGCTCGAGGGCTAGAGAGGAGCGCTAGGGGTTACGTCCTCGCTAACACATGTAAGGGCCGTCTACATATTACGTAATCACCGAGGGGGAGGGGGATTGGAGCTGAGGCTTAAGCTTGATTACGTGGGGGAGGGGGGGGTCCTGATTACGAGATCAATGTTGGTCACCGCATTGCTATTTTTTGGTCTAAACCTGCACGGAAATAGTGTCGTGCCGCAACGAAGATACCCCTTCGCGCGATGTGCGTAGACAGGCCACGCGCTCGTCTGCGGTTGAGTCGCCCGGGCTGCCAGGCCTGTTCCAAATGATATTACATTGTTGATGGTGATGATGATGGGTAGGGAAGTGATAAATTTTTCAATCGCCTGCATTTAGTAGCCTGCATTTATGAGTTGGCTAAATCTAGGATAGAGTTTAGTTTGAGCAAGGTCTAGTTAGAGGCTAGACCAAGAATTGCTAAAATAAATATTTGTATCTATAGTTAGCATCATCATCAGTGAATGCTTGGAGCAGGCAACAGCAGGCATCCTGGAAACAGAGCCAAGGATGTCGCCAGGTAAAACCCTTGATGGAGCAACCACTTCCTAAGAAAACCAAGGCCCTACTTGACATGACATGTAAGAAGAACCTTAGAACCACTATCGGTCTCCTCACTGGACACACGACCCTTAGATCACATCTATTGAACCTTGGCTTGACCGAGAGCAAGGACTGCCGAATATGTGGCGAAGAACCTAAAGACATCATACATATCGTCGGTCGCTGTCCAGACCTCGCCGCCAAAAAGACTAGCTTACTGGGACAAGCCTTTTTCGAACCTAGCAATCTGCCCAACCCAAAGGTCAATGATCTGTATATACATGTGATTTTAACTCTGGGCTAGCGCACCGCTGCACGCTCCAACTCCATCGCAAAAAGATTAACGTGGTCGTGTGGCGCTTTAACTATGGCGGATTTACGCATAGAGTTTCTCAGTACATACGCCAAAGCGATTTCACTCCTCTCGGGGCCGGAGGCACAACGGCGGGCCGACGAGGAGTGGGGGCAGTTTTAACCCTTCTGCTACGTAACGAACAAAATTTGGTTGAACATCAGAACACCGTTGATTACGTAACGACCAATATTGGCGGCTTGCTCCCGAAGCGCACAGTAATATTATTTTCTAATTCAAACGCATCCTGAAATCTTTACCAAATATCTCATTATTACCATAGATACATAGAAGGTTGTTACAATGATTTCGCGCGTCATTTCGAGGATATTTCTGGTAAAATTCCATTGTCTATCCATCCATCATCATTTTTTTTTTCAAGAAATCATCAAAATTTTATTGGTTTTTATGAGCTAATATCTAAACATTTTTCTGTGGAAATAAGCAAAACTAAATATTACCTTTGATAGAGACTCGAATAAAGATCACGATATTATTTACAATTTCTAAATAGGTTCCGTATTTTCCCGTAAGACAAATACAAATTAGAAATGCCGAGTTTTTTTCATATGGTATAGCCCGACGGATTTTACCGGACAGTCCAGATCTTTCAGGCCGCATCCTTTGTAGGGCCGATTACCGCGAGACACCGGAATGCAAACAGCGGGGCAACCTCGCTCCCTTACTTTTAGTTTCAGCCGGATTTCTCCGGCCTTCTGACTGGTTAAGGGTTCGAGGTCGCTTACGAGGTCCTCTCCCTTGCGCAGCGGACATCTATCGCGGACGACGGCGTCGTTTGCCCGGCTGTTCACCCGTTATCGGGTAGCCGATTGGTCGTTTCAAGAGCAGTTGCCTCTTGGGTGAACAACCAGAGCCGCTCTATAGAAAAAACGCCGTTTCCAGACGCCCCCCGTTATCAATCGGAATGCACAGTCGATTGTCTGACGCCGCACGGTGCGCAAACCGCTTTCGTATCACATAGCATGACACTATCTGATACCGCATTTATCGTGGTTGTTTTGTATGGACATTTAGAATTTACAGCGCACACGATTCACCAGTTGTTCAAAGTCAAAGTCTTGCTTCTTCCGATAACATGACCAAACATAAAACTATTGCGGTTTATTGACATTATAAAGAAGATAAAAACAATTACCGTGTGAAATTTGTTGCATCCGATGAATTAAGGAATAAATGTTATTGAATTGGAGATTTAACCTGTAAAAATTTGAAATATCAGTCATATTTCAATTTCAATTTATTTCCAAAAAATTTTAACAGATTGTAGAAACATATATCTACATATCTAGGTACATTTATATACATATCTATACATATCATTTATATACATTATATACATATCTAGGTACATTTAAAATACAGTCTATTAGTCCGTTTTTACAATATCCAAATTTATCACCACGTACATACAGTTCAACGTTCTTCATTATTGCTTTTATGACATGTCGATATACAACATTTTAGTACAGGCGATACTCAAAATCATTTTTAAGAGCTCCCTAGACGATCAAGCATGCAAGCATCGCGTCGCGGGCTGGGAAGGGATCGTAAACCGCAGGAAAAATGTAAATATTTTAAAAAAATATTTACTTAAAATGCCTAATTTTGTAGTTTATGCTTGATCCGCTATGGAGCCTCTTAGGATGTACTACTAAAACCACAAATTAAAATAATCAATAAAAATAATCAAGAAATATAAAATCACATAATCGCACACTATCGTGTAATGGGCCCTTCGCCCTCGCACACTATCGGGGAGCTAATGGGCCCTTGCTGAGTTGGCCACGACGACCCATTCTCTTTCAGGGTCGGTCACACTCACGGGTCAACACCCATCCGATAGCCTCCACGCATGGGGTGCGGAGCCTGGGTAGGACACTGGGTCAACCAGTCTCCCCTGGGAATCAATCCTCTGGCGCTCCTGAACGGTCTGCGCACCGAGCGGCGCAAGCCAATCGATTGTGCTCTCCGACTAACAATCGGGGGAGTCTGGGAACTGTATTGTTTCCTATAGAGCGGGGGTAGTTGTCTACCTTACGGCGACTGCTCTTGAAATGACCATTGGCCATCCGATCCCGGATCAGAGTCGGGCAAAGGACGCCTTGGTCCGCGATAGATTCGGTATACTTCGTTTCACCGCTTCGTAAGGGAGAGGACCGTGCAAGCGACCTCGAACTCGGAACCAATCGAGAGACCGGAGAAATCTGGTCACAATTGGTAGTTAGGGCGCGAGTGCCGCCCGCCAGGTAACATACCTGGCTACTCGCGGTAAGGCGTTGGACTCTAACGGGTTGTGGCGTAGCTAGACGTCGGATTTGTTATGTCCAAAGTCTTCTACGCTCACTGCACGGTCGATAGAACGATGAATCGTTAAAACGTCCTGCGGTGACGGGTTCGCCCGTTGTGGTTGACATCTCAATAATATCGTGTAATGTCAAACCAGCCCAAATATTACGGGATTACTGTTAGCCATTGTGTAGATTCCATAACCACGTTCCTCCCTTATCAGTATTTGTGCATATTTTTGTATAGATATAGCCACATCGTTACCAATGTTATAATGTGATTCGGAAAAAAATGAACACGCGAATGTAGCAAATGTTCAGTGCCCACCTAACTAGGACTGTACTGTCCTGTATCTAGACAGGTCGATTATACAAGCTCGTTGGCACCATAATAATGTATTACCACTAGAATCGCAAACGTGTCTAATTTCCAAATCGATACGACAACTAATTGTGGTATAGATGTCGACCCAATTTATAAAAGTTGGTGAAACGTAATTAATTAGTATATAATGAAATGTAGTATATTATAATGTAAATATAATGTAATTATATAAATTTAATCTATTTGTTTATTGCTGAATATTATGTGATATTATGATATGGATTATTTTTATATCTTTTAGAGTAATTTCGTTGTGCTGATTATTCTTGAAAAACCTATTGATTATTATTTTTTTAAATATCGACTATTATTGTTTTTATTTTTTTGTTATTTTTGATTTTTTTTTAAATTATTGAACCATACGTACTTTTATTTAAAGTATATGTTCATGTAGTGAAGATATTAATAATTGAACGACAATGAAAAATGATGCATTCCACAGTATATACTTTTTGAAATAATTAAAATACGACTATGACTATGACTATAAAATGGAATTATCAAAAAATCAACATGTTGATACTGATCATTATTCGACGTAACCCTTCAATTGCATTCAGAAGAGTCTTCTTTATTTATTTATATATGTATTTATTAGTTAAATATATATATTCAAATGCTAGAGAACAAAAGAAATATAATTTACAACTCAGAAAATACCGCTATATGCTTCTAAATTTAGGAATAGTCTGAGCCCAGGCTAAATTTCGCATTAATTAAATGTAAAAGTTTGTACCTATTCCTAATCTGCCGAGTAAAGTGAAACCGAGCCCGCCTTGCTAGGCACTCCTGGAATAAGGCGAGCTCATAAAGTTTTGTTTTTGGTGGTTAATAAGAAATTGCACAATATTTCGGACATATTACGAAGTTGCGATCCCGTTTTGTGTCACATTTGAACGTTATTGCCGATCGTAGGACGAGGAAAATTAACAGTTAAAACCGATCGCTCTCCGTATGACTTCATCAGTTATCTTCCTAGGCCGTTTGCGAACAGTCCTATCGGGTGCTACGCCGTTGCGCAGTATAAGGATAAAAGTAAGCCTAAAATTATTATAAGTGAAGGTTAACATTCCTCGCGCAACTTCAATTTACGGAGATAAGATACGAGAGAACGTTTACATTCCTTTATAGGTGAGTAGGTAAAGCAATTAATTACGCAATAATTGAATAATAATAATTACAAATCGATGTTACTTTTAATGCTTTAGTAGTAGTATCTTCAATCAATAATCGGTTTGAATGAGTCATTAGCCTTTCATATACATTATTCATTTATTAATAAATGTACCAATAAATTAATTATAATATTTATTTATTTATTTATTAAACGTTAGTACAAATCACATTTGTCTTACTAATTCTTATCCACCATAAAAAGGTTTAAAAGCGAATTGTCAAATTTCAAATTATTTATTGAGTTCAAATTATGAGTACATTCAATATACAAAAGTCTTAACCTAACTAGGCTGCCGCCTATTCCAAGGTAGACAATTTATTTTAATTAATTATCCTAAGAAATCTATAATATTATAATTATATAAATAAACAAAATCATACTTAATGTAACAGAAATATCTTAAATACCTAATAAAAATTCGTAAGAAAATGTCATGAAAATTGTCAATATTATTTTATTTTAAAACATGCTAAAAATTAATATATATTTATATATGTATTAATAAGTATTAATATGTATTAATAATATACAAAATAAATTCAGAAAAATTTAAATTAAATTACATTTATAAATCATCAATTATGTTTTTATTATAAAGATTCAATTATTTAATAAAGTGTTCAATATCTGCATTTGTACAATTTACGAGGTAGGCACTCAAACTATTTTTAAATTTATATGAAATTTTAATGTCTTTAATGTTTGGTGGTAGGCAATTATAAAATTTGGGGGCAAGATAAGAGAAACTGTATTGGCCAAAAGCGGATCTCCTGAGTGGTATTGCAAAATTCGTTTGTTTCGAACTTCTTGTTACACGAGATTGCTGGCTTGTTTTCTGTTCTTCTAACTCACTCTAGAATTTAGTGAGAGTTACGATTTACCCCTTGAATTTTGTAGCGCCCAACGTTTCGCCGATGTTGCAACCGTCGTTGTCCAGGGTAGACCCGGGTTAATATTAATATACCTTATAATATTGGTATACAGCTGGCTTTTAATTAACCGGAATTCTTCAAGGCAGTGAATCAGTACGAGCAAGTAAGCAACTTTAAATAACATTTTTTGGGATAAACAAAACCATATTTTTTAAATTTTGTTTTTTTCTTTGTTTTTTTTTGTTTATTCTAAATTTTCAAGTTAGTACTTGACTGTTAAATAAAAGTTTGACGGAAGTTTGAGTGCGCTGCTCCATCTATCGGTAGGTAAAATATCGATAATAAACAATATTACTCATATTTTACGCTCAGCGCATTTTACACTATTATATAGAGCTCAACGCTTTTTAAACTAAAAAAAAATACGTGTGGCACTCGGGGACTGCCGCGGTAAAGCTATTGCATAGCATTTTTAACAACTTATGTAATTATAATTATTTTTTTTTTCTGATATCAGATAACTGCGCTCTATCGGAAAACATTGAAAATATTCCGAATCATTTGCGGCTGCGGAAGCAAATGATTCAGAATAATAATTTAAACGTCTTCCGATAGAGCGCCGCGCACGAATATTTTATTTGATAAAGCAAAAAAAACGGATTATTTGAAAAAAATCGTAGATAAAAAGATAGATAATTAAATTATCTTTAAAATGGTGTAGGTTTCATAATAATAAGCCAGATAGTATTTGCGCAGTAGTCGTTTTTGTGTTCGGTTAGACCTAATTTCACAAATTAATTACAATATGTAATATAAACAAAATCTAAAATATTCAAGGCTAAGAATATTAGGAAAATGTTCTTGTTTAACATATATTTTTTTCGAATCGTAAGCAGTACTCGTTTAGACGTAATTATCCGTTTAAAATCATTAATTTTCGTTGAGAAATTTCTTCATTCGGTCGCCGCGCTGGGCTAGGCCCGCGATAAAAGCTATGCAATAGCTTAAAAACTTTGAAATAAAATATTTTGTTTTTTATTATTGTTTTTTTCACAAAATAATGTTAAAGTTGCTTAGATGCTCGTACTGATTAACTCCCTACAAGGATGCCGGTTAATTAAAACTCACCTGTACATACGGAGTGTTTTTGCTGGACGGGCATTTCTTTTGGTGGGTGAATCAGCATAATGTAGTAAGCAACTTTTAAAAATTTTTTTTGGACAAAACCAAAAAAAAAAATTGTGTTGGAAAAGAAATGTTGTTGTTTTAACTTAAAAATTTGAAGAAGTTGACTTAAACAAAGGTTTGAGAAGCGTTTAAACGCGCTGCGCCATCTAGCGGTTATATAGCGTAAATAAACAATATTAGCGGCATTTTACTTACCGCTAGATAGAGCATCCCTTTTCACACTATTTAAAATAAAAAAACAAAAAAAAACAAATTAAAAAAAAATATATAATAATTATTTGTTTTTTTTTAGTCAAAAAAAAATGTCAGGATTTTGATAAAAATGGGACCAATCGGGAAGTATATCCTTTAAATAAGAAAAGAAATTTCTAAATCGATTCATAAATACATTTTAAAAAAACCAACCGATTTGATAACCTCCTCCTTTTTCCAAGTCGGTTAAAAACTGTGGCATTTACAACAAATAATTTAGCATGCTATTATTCTACCAGATGGCGTAATCCGTATTATATTATTGGCGTAATACGTAATCTCATATATAAAAAGAGAAGTTCCGATTCACTCATTCATTCATTCATTCACTGACTGACTCATCAACGCCCAGCCCTAACCCTTAGACCTAGGAAGCTGAAATTTTTAACATAGGTTCCTTTTAGAACGCAAACGCTCACTAAGGGCGGATTTTTCGAAATTCAACCCCTAAAGGGGTGAAAAGGGGTTTCACAGTTTGTATTGAAAACCTATATAGATGTACTTTTTAATTCGAAACTTTGAAATACTACTCTAATAAACAAATAAGGAAATAGGTGTTTCATGTTTTTTCAAAATTCTACCCTTAAAGGGGTGAAACAGGATTTTAAAGTTTGTATGAATAAACGATTTTAGTTGGACTTTTTATTTCGAAAGTTTGTAAGATTACTTTAATAAATAAATAAGGAAACACGTTTTTCATTTAAAAATTCAACCCCTAAAGGGGTGAAAAAGGGTTTCGATTTTTTTTATGAAGAAACGATATAGATGTACTTTTTAATTCGAAACTTTGTAATATTACTCTAATAAACAAATAAGAAAACAGGTGTATCATGTTTTTTCAAAATTCAACCCCTAAAGGGGTGAAACGGGGTTTCAAAATTTGTATGAATGAACAATATTAGATGTGCTTTTTATTTCGAAACTTTGTAAGATTACTCTAATAAATAAATAAGATAAAACGTTTATCATAATTTTTCAAAATTCAACCCCTAAAGGGGTGAAAAGGGGTTTCAAAGTTTGTATGGAAAATCGATATAGATGTACTTTTTAATTCGAAACTTTTTAAGATTACTCTTATAAACAAATAATCAAATAGGTGTTTTATGGTTTTTCAAAATTCCGCCCCTAAAGGGGCAATACGGGGGTTTAAAGTTTGTATAGATAAACTATTTTAGATGGACTTTTTATTTCGAAAGTTTGTAAGATTACTCTAATAAATAAATAAGGAAACAAGTGTTTCATATATTTTTTAAATTCAGCCCCTAAAAGGGGTGAAAAAGGGTTTCGATTTTTTTTATGAAGAAACGATATAGATGTACTTATTAATTCGATACTTTGAAAGACTACTCTAATAAACAAATAAGGAAATAGGTGTTTCATGTTTTTTCAAAATTCTACCCTTAAAGGGGTGAAACAGGGTTTTAAAGTTAGTATGGATAAACGATTTTAGTTGGACTTTTTATTTCGAAAGTTTGTAATATTACTTTAATAAATAAATAAGGAAACACTTTTCTCATATTTTTTAAAAATTCAACCCCTAAAGGGGTGAAAAAGAGTTTCGATTTTTTTTATGAAGAAACGATATAGATGTACTTTTTAATTCGAAAGTTTGTAAGATTACTCTAATAAATAAATAAGGAAACACGTGTTTCATATTTTTTGAAAATTCAACCCCTAAAGGGGTGAAAAAGGGTTTCCATTTTTTTATGAAGAAACGATATAGATGTACTTTTTAATTTGAAACCTTGTAAGATTACTCTAATAAACAAATAATAAAACAGGTGTTTCATGTTTTTTCAAAATTCAAACGGGGTGAAACGGGGTTTCAAAATTTGTATGAATGAACAATATTAGATGTGCTTTTTATTTTGAAACTTTGTAAGATTACTCTAATAAATAAATAAGGAAACACGTGTATCATATTTTTTTAAAATTCAACCCCTAAAGGGGTGAAAAGGGGTTCCAAAATTTGTGTAGAAAATCGATATAGGTGTACTTTTTAATTCGAAACTTTTTAAGATTACTCTTATAAACAAATAATCAAATAGGTATTTTATGGTTTTTCAAAATTCCGCCCCTAAAGGGGCAATACGGGGGTTTAAAGTTTGTATAGATAAACTATTTTAGATGGACTTTTTATTTCGAAAGTTTGTAAGATTACTCTAATAAATAAATAAGGAAACAAGTGTTTCATATATTTTTTAAATTCAGCCCCTAAAGGGGTGAAAAAGGGTTTCGATTTTTTTTATGAAGAAACGATGTAGATGTACTTTTTAATTCGAAACTTTGTAAGATTACTCTAATAAACAAATAAGAAAACAGGTGTTTCATGTTTTTCAAAATTCAACCCCTAAAGGGGTGAAACGGGGTTTCAAAATTTGTATGAATGAACAATATTAGATGTGCTTTTTATTTCGAAACTTTGTAAGATTACTCTAATAAATAAATAAGGAAACACGTGTATCATATTATTTCAAAATTCGGCCCCTAAAGGGGTGAAATGGGTTTCGATTTTTTTATGGAGAAACGATATAGATGTACTTTTTAATTCGAAACTTTGTAAGATTACTCATGTTTAAGATGTTTCATGTTTTTTCAAAGTTCAACCCCTAAAGGGGTGAAACGGGGTTTCAAAATTTGTATGAATGAACAATATTAGACGTGGTTTTAATTTCGAATTCCTGTAGGAGTACTCTAATAAAAAAATAACAAAATGCGTTTTTCGTGGTTTTTCCAAAATTCAACCTCTATAGGGGTGGAAAGGGGTTATAAAATTATTATGAAGAAACGTTATTGATGGTCTTTTTAATTCGAAACTTTGTAAGGTTACTCTATTAAACAAATAAGAAAATAGGTGTTTATTTTTTTTTATTCTACCCCTAAAGGGGTGAAACAGGGTTCCACACTTTGTATGAATAAACAACATTAGATGTGCTTTTTATTTCGAGAATTCGAAAGATTACTCTAATAAAAAAGTAAGAAAATGCGTCTTTCGTGGTTTTTCAAAATTCAACCCCTAAACTTATACAATTTGTATGGAGAAACGATACAGATAGACTTTTTAAATCAAAACTTTGTAATATTACTCTCATAATCAAATAAACAAATGGGTCTTTCATGGTTTTTCAAAATTTCGCCCTTAGAGGGGTAAAACGGGGTTTTAAAGTTTGTATGGATAAACGATTTTAGATGGACTTTTTATTTCGAAACTTTGTAAGGTCACTCTAATAAATAAATAAGGAAACACGTGTTTCATATTTTTTCAAAATTCCACAACTAAAGGGGTGAAAAGGGGTTTCGAAATTTGTATGGAAAACGATATAGATATACTTTTTAATTCGAAACTTTGTAAGATTACTCGAATAAACAAATAAGCAAATATATCTTTTGGGTTTTTTCAAAATTCAACCCCTAAAGGGGTGAAACGGTGTTTCAAAACCAAACGGGGATTACTTTAAAAACCATCTAAGCAAATACGTGTTTCGTATTTTTTGAAATTTCACCCCTAAAGGCGTAAAAAGGGGTGTTTAAGTTTGTATGGAGAAACGATATTAGATGGACTTTTTATTTTGAAACTTTGTAGGATAACTCTAATAAACAAATAATTAAATACGTCCTTCGCGTTTTTTCACAATTCAACCCCTAAAGGCGTGAAAAGGGGTTTAAAATTTGTATGGAGAAACGATATTAGATGGAAATTGTATACTTTAATAAACATTTAGGCAAATACGTATTTAGTATTTTTTTTATTCAACCCCTAATGTGGCGAAAAGGGGTTTAAATGATAATAAACAAATAAGCAAATGCATGTTTCATATTTTTCTAAAATCTACCACTTAGGGGGTGAGAAGGGGTAAATAACCCTAAAAATCAAAATAGAAGTCGCGCGCGACGGTTCCCGGACGTGAGAAGGCGGTAGAACCTCATTATAAATTCATCATTTGTCTCGATAACATGCGTAGCGCAAGCAACGCGATCGTCACATCTTCATGCCTTAATTACTTAGTTGATCATCATGAAGTACATATTGACAGGAGTACCTACAGAGAAGGACGTTAGATACCTTTATATATTACACGCAAAAACTTACCACTTGACTGGGAAAAAAGGATCCATCTTAACCCAAATTTAACGCGTGCGAAGCCGCGGGCAACAGCTAGTACGTAATATATATTTGTAGAGCCCAATGTTTCAGTGACGTTGCAGCCGCCGTTGTCCAGGGTAGACTCAGTCTACCACGGACTCAGTATTCCACGAGGTAAATTCGTTTTCTATCCTATTTATAATGTCTTTTTGCAATTTTTGCAACCTTAATGCATTGTTTTTAATCAAAAGTTGCTTATTTCGTTGTATTGAGTCACCCAGTAAAAAAAATGCCTTTGCAGTAAAAACACCCCATATGTATGTACGTATGTTTGTCCGTTTCTTTGTTACAGCATTAACATAAGCTGTAACCGATTTAGAAGTGTGTGATATTGTTAGAATCGTTTATAATCCCGGTTGCAATAGTTACCTAAACTGTGGCTATTAGATTCAAATTTGTGTAATTTTAACTGTCAGCTCCAAAATTTTATTTTTACTGACAGTTATTATAGAATGTTTTTATATAGAAATAGAAATAGAAATAAAAATACTTATATTTATTGTCCGACGTGTGGTGGTATATTTATGGTGATAATGCGTAATGTTATGTTTCTCACAATTCCCTGTTATCGTAACAGATTGACAACTTGGGTTGTCGACTACAGCGGGCGAGCCCGTCACCTCAGGAAGTTTAACGATTAGTCATTCTATCTCCCTGGAGTGAGCGCAGAAGACTTGGACGAAAACAGTCTACCATCAAGCTACGCCACAACCCGTTAGAGACCAACGCCTTACCGCGAGATAGCCAGTAATGTTACCTGGCGGGCGACACTCGCGCCCTTACTACCAATTGTGACCAGATTTCTCCGGTCTCTCGATTGGTTCCGAGTTCGAGGCCGCTTGCGCGGACCTCTCCCTTACGAAGCGGTGAAACGGTGTAATTATCGTGATTATTGCTCTGTCATGCCAACAGATTGAACCAGACAGCCAGGTCCGAAGGGAGGGCATCATCGTGTCTTTGCTATCATAATCAAATGAACATTGAGGGAACTCCCTCAAATAATATTTGAGGGAACTCCTCAAATATTATCATACTAGCTGACCCTTGCTTACTTCGTTGGGCGGTAAACTGTAATATTACTTTCTATTCTCTAAAAATCCGTTTTACAGATAGAAAGTAATATTACATCATATTATGTATTATCAATATTATTATCCAATTATTCAATACTAGCTGACCCGTGCCCACTTCGTTAAGCGGCAAAACTTTTTACTTGTGATGGAATTATGAGTGTGGTTCGGTTAGTACTGAGTGCTATGATTAATTTCCTGACTGCCAAAATACGGGTTATATTTTTACTGCATAGGTATGTATGTATTTGCATGCCAATTTGACTATATAACCGTTATTTGTGAGTGTCTTCTTGTGAGTGTCTTATTTGTGAGTGTCTTATAGTAGAAGGGAAATTATATGCAGTAAAAGGGAAAAGTCTTTTGTTTTAAATACTTGAGAAGATAAATTTACTTATTTTGATATGAATTCAAAATTGTTGATAATATGACCAATAAACATGATTTAAATTATTTTTAAGCTATTGCATAGCTTTTATCGCGGGCCTGCCAGCGCGGCGACCGAATGAAGAAATTTCTTAACGAAATTTAATGATTTTAAACTGATAATTACGTCTAAACGAGTACTGCTTACTATTCGAAAAAAATATATGTTAAACAAGAACATTTTCCTAATATTCTTAGCTTTGAATATTTTAGATTTTGTTTATATTACATAGTGTAATTAATTTGTGAAATTAGGTCTAACCGAACACAAAAACGACTACTACGCAAATACTATCTGGCGTATTATTATGAAACCTGCACCATTTTAAAGATAATTTAATTATCATCTTTTTATCTACGATTTTTTTCGAATAGTCAAAGATTAATTAATATCCGTTTTTTTTGCTTCCGCAGCCGCAAATGATTCGGAATAATTTCAACGTTTTCCGATAGAGCGCAGTTATATGATATCAGAAAAAATAAAATAAATAAATAAATATAATTCCATAAGTTGTTAAAAATGCTATGCAATAGCTTTACCGCGGCAGTCCCCGAGTGCCACACATATTTTTTAAATATAAAATACTACTTTTTGTGACTTGAATATAAAATGTAGACATATGCTGTCACTTACTTTTTTGTAGGCATTACCAAGCTCTACAACTTTTCTCTAGAACTCAATCATATATCTCTCATCGTTAAAGCAGCGTTCGTAAGAAACGTTTTCATTCGACATTTTTTTCTCCGACTTACTTTGCAAATCCCAACTACCACGAAAAAGTCTTTTTATTTTTCGGATTAATATATAGCCCTATGACACTCACAAATAACGTGGCTTTCTATTGGTAAAAGAATTTTCAAAATCGGTTTAGTAGATCCAGAGATTACTTCCTACAACCTCACAAACGTTACTTCTTTATAATATTAGTAAGATGAAGTTGAAAATGTACATGTTGGCTCAGTTCCGTTGATAATGCATTGTTTTTATGGTAAGCATGACCTGTATCTACTCGCAGGGTTGACTCCCGATGAGGGGTTTCCTAAACGGTCAACACCACAGACGCGAAATTTTGTATACGCATTCAGTTATGATAGCCCGTTCTTAGTTTCATCATGACATTGCTGCTGCACCCAGGGTTGCCTCCTGACGAAAGGCCTCCTAAACGGTCAACAGTATAGATACTAAATTTCAAAAAATGGAGTATTTTTTTTGTGTCTATTATTGTTAAAATTGTGTCTATTATATGTTAAGCAGTCGTGTAAAAACAAAAGGAATTTTCGATCAATAAAATACCGTTATATGCTTTTAAATATTTAAATTGTTATACGTTTTTAATAAAATTAAATAGGAAATAAAATAGAAATAAACGCTATGAGTTATTATTAATATTTTGATATTTACCACCACTTTTTAATACATCTTAGCTTTTAACCATAAATTTTATTAAGCTATTGCATAGCTTTTATCGCGGGCCTAGGCCAGCGCGGCGACCGAATGAAGAAATTTCTTAACGAAAATGAATGATTTTTAACTGATAATTACGTCTAAACGAGTACTTCTTACGTTTCGACAAAAATATGTGTTAAACAAGAACATTTTCCTAATAGTCTTAGCTTTGAATATTTTAGATTTTGTTTATATTACATAGTGTAATTAATTTGTGAAATTAGGTCTAACCGAACACAAAAACGACTACTACGCAAATACTATTTGGCGTATTATTATGAAACCTGCACCATTTTAAAGATAATTTAATTATCTATCTTTTTATCTACGATTTTTTTCGAATAATCCGGTTTTTTTGCTTTAGGCATAAGTTGTTAAAAATGCTATGCAATAGCTTTACCGCGGCAGTCCCCGAGTGCCACACGTATTTTTTTATTTATTTATTTATTTTATTTATTTATAGTACTTATTACACAAGTTCGGTTGTACAGTTTACCATATCATGTTGTATATATATATATATACGAGACGTTAGCAAAAAACTGATTCTCGAGGAGATAGAGTAATGAATAAAAGTCGCCTAACTAGGCCAGGGCCTGTTCTAAGGCAGACTTTATAAAATATTGTTTAGGTGTATCTAATCAAATTACTAAATAATTATTATATATAAAAAAAATAATACGTGTGGCACTCGGGGACTGCCGCGGTAAAGCTATTGCATAGCATTTTTAACAACTTATGCAATTATAATTATTTATTTATTTTATTTTTTCTGATATCAGATAACTGCGCTCTATCGGAAAACGTTGAAATTATTCTGAATCATTTGCGGCTGCGGTAGCAAATGATTCGGAATAATTGAAACGTCCTCAGATAGAGCGCCGCGCACGAATTTTTTATTCGATAAAGCAAAAAAAAAACGGATTATTCGAAAAAAAACGTAGATAAAAAGATAGATAATTAAATTATCTTTAAAATGCTGCAGGTTTCATAATAATACGCCAGATAGTATTTGCTTAGTAGTCGTTTTTGTGTTCGGTTAGACCTAATTTCACTAATTAATTACACTATGTAATATAAACAAAATCTTAAACATTCAAAGCTAAGAATATTAGGAAAATGTTCTTGTTTAACATATATTTTTTTCGAATCGTAAGCAGTACTCGTTTAGACGTAATTATCAGTTTAAAATCATTAATTTTCGTTTAAAAATTTCTTCATTCGGTCGCCGCGCTGGCCTAGGCCCGCGATAAAAGCTATGCAATAGCTTAATAAAATAAAATTAAAACAATTAAAATTTGTAGAAATTCTATTACTTTGATAATAATTACATTCGAGGTTTTCAAGCATTTAGAGCAGGGGTCTCCAAACTACGGCCCGCGGGCAAAATCCGGCCCGCCAGTGTCATCAATCCGGCCCACGACAGCTAATGGCTTATTGTTGGTATTGATGTTGTGATAAGTTGGATAAAAAGACACAGAATTTTAATAACTAGTGTCATTACGCACGACAAAACTATCGACATCGACACTTTTTGGAGCTCACATTGCACTTCCAATCAAATGATAAGTAAAGAAAAAGATGTCAGATGGTGTAACGATTAATGTGTTTATAACATCTTGCATCGCTGTTTTTATTTATTATTTTTTTTTTTTTGGTAATAATCTTTATTTATAAAAAAGATACAAATTACATGTCACAGTTCCCCACTAAGGCTAGTGCCTTTTCAGTGGGTAACTAACAATAATGTGTTCATATCTGACTTATATTATCTATTACCTATTATACTTTTATTAACTATTATAACGTTTTACGTTAAGTAGATGTATTAACTTCCTAACCTAACCTAAACTAACCTATATCTCCTATCATAACTAGCTGAATATAAACTTATAAATATTAACAGTATATAAATGCTTGTCCACTAAATTAATATACCTACTTCCTAATCTAACCTAACCTATACCAATTATCTTGGCATACTTACTTTGTTTACAATTATAATAACAAATAATTACACTAATAAAATAATTCATACCTACTAGATATCTATACTTATGTCCTAACATAACCTAACTTATCTTAATTAGCTTGGTTTACCCTAATTATTCAACATAGTGATGTTAATGCTAATTTAGTCTAATAATTTTTTTTGGCCTAGCCTAGTCTAATAGATTCTGGACTACTAAATAAAAACTGTCGTACAAAAAAACATCGCACAACGCATTAATGAAACTTCCAATAGAACCGGGAATTAATAACAGATCCTAGAACACCTTCGGGCTATTGCTTTCAAAAAACATAGTAACCATAACCTAAATATATCATTAAACATTGGTGATTCGATACTGCCAATCGCGTTGATGCTTTTCTTCATGATATAAAGTATATATAGTTTGTTTTTAATCAGCCAATTGTCATTCCGTGGGAGTAAATTCTGAAATTAAAAAATATATATTAGTCAATGGAGGGGGGGGGGGGGTTGGCCCTTGGAACTTACTGGAGTAATCAGTATGGCCCTAAGGCTGGATAGTTTGGAGACCCCTGATTTAGAGTAACAGATGCTCGTCAAGGCAACTCTCAGCAAACATGTTGCTGACCTTCAATTATACAGATTGCAGTATTTTACGCGTTGTCCGAACGTGCGATGATTTGATTTGACCTTCTCGTATTGTCACGGCTCTGATACGGTGGAATGACCACGGTCAAAAATACTCAGATTTAGAGGTTACAGTGCACAATCGGGTTCAGTGGACCACGAACCCTCGTATTGGTAACAAGTGAAGGGTAAATCAAATTACATTAAATAAAATTTATTCCAAGTAGGGTGACATGGGTGGCAGCGAATAACCCTTTTTTTAGCCCTTTTTCTCATAACGCTCCAAACAAGGAGTATAATATGTTCAAGTAACATCTATGTATGTTTTCCGTTTCTTTATTCCACCATTACTTCTAAACGCTTAACCGATTTAGACGAGTGTGGTATTGCTAGAATTGATTTAGACGAGTGTGGTAATGCTAGAATCTGTGCATCCCATAAGGGACGTTACACATTCTAGGGTGTCTAAATATCAACTATCTCTCAGAGGTTGTCTAAATGTCCAAATGTCAATAAATTTACGTAAATATATCGTGTTTAGTATCAAATGAAAGGTATAATTCAGCAAATTCCAGAAATATACATACATATATATTGATAAATACATAAATCACAAAAGTATCATTAAAAAAACGTAAGAAAAATAATTGTAAATGCAATAGTTCATTTTCTATAACGGAAGTCGTCGTTTTTAATCTTTATTAATATATTTACTTGATTGAGACTAATAACTCCGAAATGCCCAGTCAGAATAACCGGTTACACGACTGCCAAAAAAACGGTTCTTCCACCCCCAAGACTTTCCCGGCAAGTAGCCACGGACTGATTTCAACTGAATTTTCATTTCATTTCTAAAGTTGATTAGCAGTTAGCGAAAATTCCTATTAATATTCGTATAATCGCCAGCTGTTTGTGAAACAGTTACTCATGTTTTTCCATCGAACCTCAGATAAACGACCACGAAGCCAGCAACATCGAACTACAAGAGCATCTGCATTCCGTTCATAGGATGATGATTCGCAGTAAAATAAAATTAGTAAACGCCACTTGAATAGCAGCGAAGGAAATCCCAGCTTGGATTGGGACCATTACTTGGTATGACCATTTTTATGTGTTTTATAATTATATTATGTAAGTATATCTCATTCAAACATAAGCGTTTCCCAATCCAAGCTGGGATTTCCTTCGCTGCTATTCAAGTGGCGTTTACTAATTATATATATATATATATATATATATATATATATATATATATATATATATATATATATATATATATATATATATATATATATATATATATATATATATATATGTATATATATATATATATATATATATATATATATATATATATATATATATATATATATATATATATATATATATATATATATATATATATATATATATATATATATATATATATATATATATATATATATATATATATATATATATATTCTTTTTAGAATTGATTATATCAATTCTAAAAAGAATATATACACAAAACTATTATATATATATATATATATATATATATATATATATATATATATATATATATATATATATATATATATATATATATATATATATATATATATATATATATATATATATATATATATATATATATATATATATATATATATATATATATATATATATATATATCTGCATAACTTTACTATTATACTATATAATATGATAAAATATATATAACAAAATGTACTATGTATATTGTAATATAATGCAAAAGAATAATACTATAATATATTTAGATCGTGATATTTATATATTTGTGTATGTATGTATATGTATGTGTGTATGTGTATATGTATCTATATGAGTACCTACGTCAGTTAGGCTTCTCCACTAAGTCAGAAAATAAATCGTATGCCCAGATACAGGCTATATTTGGCCTAGTTGGGTATGCGCTGAGCATGGTCATGTGAATGTGGGCCGTTGTTTCTTCGCACCATTACTTGGTATGACCATTTTTATGTGTTTTATAATTATGTTTGAAACAAATAAATAAATAAATAAATATGAGATGCAACGCAATGTACCAGTAAAATTTAAATTTCCAACTGGTCATCTCTTTCAATGTAAACATCAAATTGCCAACGCGGGTCACCGTGAGCCTTCGAATTCCAATTTTGAACGAGCCACACATCTACTAGTGTTTGGATACCTATTTGTGCTTGGAAAGATGGTCTGGGAAAGTTGTCCCTAATTCGGGTATCGTAACCATGGATGCCAGTGAGTTTAATTGTAAGTTTAATTACAGCGAGTTTTATAAGAATTTTTACGGAGTATACTGTAATTATTGCTGTCAATTAATTTGACTTCAACTGATATGCGCGCGGACGTCACGGATTAAAATTTTAATATAGGTAATTTAATCCTAGAACCATACGTATATTATGCTTGTGCATGAAGCTAGAGTCCTTATTTTATGTTGTCCTTGTACCTCAAGGACATATACAGAGGGGAAATACACAATGTGAATATTTGAACCATTTTGATAATATAGAGAGAAGAGAGCGACTTACCAGTCGAGTATGTTGACAGAAATAAATTAATTAATTAAATTGCGCTCTTTTATATCCGTTTAACCGTGAGAAGATTTCAAAGTCATAAACATTTCAACGTCAATACGAACACGGAGAACTAAGCACCGTGTTACAACTGAATTTGCTATACTAGGAAATATGATTGTCGCTTTCCGTGTGAATGTACATTAATGTACAATTATTGTTTTCATACTAAGAATTATACATTTTATTTTATTTAATGGTATAGCAAACTTACAGATAGTAAACATATGATACTAGTATTTCAAAAACATATTCAAACGAAACAAATTTACTATCCTATAAATAGTTTACAATGCTTTCATTACAAATTAACATAGAAATAACATGAACACGTTGATAGTAGAAAAAATATAATAAAGCTAATAATAATATAAGGGTAAGAAAAGTAATAATAAAGTAAGTTTTTAATAAGGTTATTTGGATAGAGCAAAATAGAAGTATGAGTAATTGGATAATAATATTTGTTATACATAATATGATATAATACAAAAGTATGTTATAATACAATAATCATATAATACAGTACATTAGGATGGCGGTTAGTGAAATCTTAAGAAGTAGGAGATAGGCTAGGTATGGTCGAATCTTTTATTAAATTAATGGAATCATAAAATACATTTAATCCTTTACACGATTTATCAAAAAACGCGACACATTCCTGTAAGAGGTCTATTCGACCCGATGTAGTTATTGCAAGCGACAACAGAAAATGTTTGAGAGCTCCTCGTTAGTCGCGATGGCACACGGAATTGATTTTTTTCTAGACTAGCTGGGCTGTCTAGTCGATTGTGCAAAAGCTTATAGAGACACGTTATATCAGTGATAGTCCTACGTGTTAGTTAATGGGCCCTTGCTGAGTTAGCCACGAAGACCCATTCTGTTCAGGGTTAGTCACACTCACTTCTGGAGCTCCTGGACGGTCTGCGCACCGTGCGGCGTAAGCCAATCGACAGACCGTCCAGGAGCGCCAGAAGTTTGATTCCCAGGGGAAACTGACCATAAGGCCAGAGTCCTACCCAGGCTCGCACTTCATGCGTGAAGGCCGTCGGATAGGTATTGACCCGTGAGTGTGACCAACCCTGAACAGAATGCGTCTTCGTGGCCAACGCAGCAAGGGCCCATTAACTCCCATACAAAGTATACAATTATTTAGCGTGTTATACATAGTTAGATAATCGTTTCCTGCGATAGGTCGAGTGTTAAGGAATATTAGCATATTTAAATAACCCCCTATATGTGTGGCCCAAAATCAATAGTTTTAGAGAATTTTGGTACACATTACAGTTGCCTTCTTCGTGCAAAATCAAATCGTGAATATTTTGTTGGAAAATATCATATAAAATCTCCATTAATAATATTTAAATTACGCTATATATTTTAATCAAAAATTAACGGCGAGCCGCCCGTTAATTAAAACAACGCTGCCTGAGGCGTCACAATGGTACCCAACCGGAATTGACCGGCGAACGAGAGGGCACGCTACGAGTTTATTTATGAAATTAATATTCAGGTGAAATCAGTCCTTAGCTACTGCAGGAACGTCTTCGTGTGACACAAACTTTTTTTTTTAAATCGTATGTTTCAAAAATTGTTGTTTAGCTCAAAAAACCACTATGACACTACGCGTATAAATAACAAAAAACACTTGGCCATATAATCAGCTATACAAAAACCTTTTCATGCTAATTTAGTGACATGTAATTCTTAAAACAGGCTGTGTTTTATACTTAGCGCAGGTAAAGAACGGCAAAATATGTGCCCTATTGTTTCGGATCTTCGCAAGGTCAACCGATATTTACCTGCTTTATTTATTTTTATTTATTTATTTATTTGTTTATTCGCTTATTACTAATTAACATTACAGTAAAACCAAGGCATTGAAAAATAAAATTAATAAAGATATCACCGTTATTATACAAACAGAATGACACTTATAATACTAGCTATCAAATAAGAATAAATAATTAATAGCCTGCAATTCAAACGAATGAGGGTTGATGGTAAAAATATCAAAATCTGGTGCCATCGAGTGAATTTCATTTAAGTGCCGCAAAGCACGCGCCAACAAGTTCCACCTCGCAAGGTTAGTGCGCGAGGACGGCTCCACGAAAAGATGGTGCGATCGAGCACGAAGATAATTGGTCGGTACGAAATAATCCACCCTGGCTAGTAAGGTAGGGTTATCAGTTTTACCACGAATTAGATTCAAAACATAGGACATGGTCAACATTTCTCTTCTGGGACAGAAGAATTATAGCCAACCATGCCTGTGACAAATGCAGTGAGATACAAAAATGGATAATATCCGTACTGCTTGAAGTACAACAATCTCAAAAAACACTTATGTACCATTTCCAGCATGAGGGTATAGGTATCTATCTTCATGCGGATTCCAATCTGCATTCGTATCCATGCGACTTCTAACAATCGAGTTGTACAACGTGCGCATAACCCGAATATTATTGAAGTGCGTGGGTTGCCGTATCACAAACCCTAGAAGCTTGAAAGAAGTTGTAGATAGTTACCTAATGAGTTCCTTAAAGTTTAAGTCCTTAATTCTAGGTTTACAAGCGCTTAGTAGCGAATACCTAGTACTTGTCACTTGCATTAATACCTTGCGTTTAAACATGCTGATTCAGCATGTTAGCGCTTGATATTAGTATAAAGGATGATTCATGCTACACCGGGCCGGGGCCGGGCCGGGCCCCGGCCGGGACACGGTCAGATATCTATAGTATACTTTTGTATGAAGCAATTCATGCTTGGCCGTTCTCCGGCCGTGACCGGCCGTGCCACGACCGGAGCACGGCGTCGAAATGGCGGTGGATATTGTTTTCCCGGCTCCGGTCTGCTAATCGTTCAATGGGATAGGCTTCAGAAATCTTGAATTTTGTTTGGTTAAATCACGTTTTATTTTTCCAAGAAATATACTAAAGCATTCTTTAGACATCCTAAAATAACCGTAAAATTTGCTCTCATCATCTATTATGTAATTCCTTGTAGAGCGTGGCGAATTCTCCCTCCGATTGGCGTTTTCTCCAGGCTGGATGTACACTCCATCTTCTTTTATTAGTTTCAGTTCGTGTTTTCAATACTTCGTCTTCAATGGCAATTGCAATAGCTGCCAACTCTAGTTGTGAAAATTGCATTAATAACACACTTATCAATCAAGCGAAAATAGAAATTAAAAAATATTATTATCGCCAAAATAGATGGACACAACACTAGTTATCGCGGACACGGCCGTGGGATAAATAAACTCGGAAACAGCCCGGTCACGCCCGGTGTAGCATGAATGACTGACCCGGCCGGAGCACGTTGGAAACGACTCGGCCGGGGCCCGGCCCGGCCCCGGCCCGGTGTAGCATGAATCATCCTTTAGTGAAACTGCCAGTGCTAGTTAATAGAAGCAGATCCTATTTACTAAGCGTCAAGTGTCTACCTTCACCACAAATTACTAAGCACTTGTCGCTAGCTGACTCGTGTGAACAGCCGCGGCAAGGCTTAGTGACAAGTTGAAATGATAGGTGAACACACGCGTTTCTTTGTTTACGTGATATTTTCTAAGTTAATTTGTGACTATGACTGCATAAAGTTGGAATTCCGAAACAACTACAAAAAATCATTCAGAAATTTAAATCCTATGAACAAGTAAATATTTTGAAAACATTAAAAAGCACGACTGCCTTTACAGAAAGGGAACTATTGTATTTATTTTTATATTTATTACGATTTTATTATAAAATATTTGAGGTTTATGTATTTATCCATATATATGTATATATAGATGTATATTTCCGGAATAGCCTTAATAAGACCTTTCATTTGACATTAACCACGATATATTTATGTTAATTTATTGACATTTGGACATTTAGACAAGTATTTTATGACATTTGGACAGTTTAGGTACGATTCTAACAATATCATACACTTTTGAATTGGTTGAAGCGTTAGAAGTTATGGTGGAATAAGAGAACAGGATTTTATCATTAATACATACCGGGTTTTTTCCGAGTAGGTACAATTGCTTAGTTTTAGAATTTTTCCAAAATATTGGATTGGGATAAATTCGTAAGAATTAAAAACGGTTATTTATAAATCGGCAATATTTTGTGGAGTGTAATAATTTTGCTAAAATAATATTCCAAATATTTCTCTTCGTTACTAGGCCTACCGGATTTATTCCTGGTGATCGCTAAGAGGAAGAAAACTATCAAATGATGAATGTCAACACGCACCGCGTAACACGGAGATTTATATTAAAGACGCTGGTTTCTCCTTATTTGTGATCAAGGGGTCGCGGTACGTAGCCTATGACACTCGGGAAGACAAAACGATTCTAACAATACGACACACTTCTTAAGAAAGAAACGGAAATTGCACATAGAAGAATCCTAAACACTCCTTTTGGACAGTCGTCTAAAAATAGGGCGGCGGTGGTGTACCATTTTTAACGGAGGTCATGCCACTAATACCTTTCTGCTAATACCAACGTGTAAACGGTTACTTATCACGATCACTTAGCAGGTTAGCGACAAGTAGGTACTACTAAGTGACAAAAACTAAGCTACATTTATTTAGCCCGTGTAAACCTAGCATTAGTGACTCGCTCAAAGTCTGTCACATCAGAGTGGGACTTCGCGAAAACTGGTGTGTCTTGTTAGTTATTACCTGGCTAATATAGGCCAAGAGGCAGAGACAAAAAGAGTTTTGTAAAACCTGATACTTTCAGAGTAGACAGTATTTCGACTATAGAATGCTGGGGTAGAGTCAGCAGGCCAGACTCCGGGACGCCTGGGCTGGCGTACTAGGAAAGGTGTAATTTTAATTATTAGTACCCTTAAAGTGTCTTCTAAAAGATGAAAATTCATCAGTAGACAGTGGATGCAATACAGATATCGAAACAAATGGTCAGACTGCTTAACAATAGAATGCGTGTCGTCAGCATTAATCCATACATGTCACAAAAATGAAGTCCATTATTTTGCGCGGCACATTAGACAGATGCGTAATACTTACCGACAAATACGTACCGGCGTATTTGAAGGGACTTCACTTTTGTGACATGTATGGAGTAATGTTTAACATAATTTTTAACAATCTGGAAATATTCCCTCTGAAAAGCTTAAATTGTACAGATATTTTAGGCAGGGTGCCAGTACACGTTTATGGATTTTAATTACGCTAACAGGTATGTCATCGAGACCAGTTGATTTTTTGTTCTTTGGAGAGTCCATATATTTTTCTATTTCTTGATTGTTGATCGATAGTTTGATCCTTATTAAATGTAGTTTATGTAGAACTCTTTGGATGCTTTCTATTTTTCTAGTTTTTATATATTTTTGTTATTGAATTGCCGATTCTCTATGTTTTCTCATTATTTCTTTTGTTTTTTATTTTTCTAGTTTTTATGTCTTTGTTATTAAATTTTTGAATGTCTATGTTTTTTTTCAATTATTAGTTTTTTATAGACTTTTTTATAATTTTATGAGTAATTTGAAATGTAATTTTATTTGTAGAAATTTCTATACCCAGATCGGGTTTTTGAAAATAAATTATTCTTATTCTTATTCTTAATGCTGACGCCACGCGTTTTATTGTTAAGCAGTCTAACTATTTGTTTCGATTTCTTTATTGCATCCACTGTCTACTAATGAATTTTCAGCTTTTCCAAAACACTTTGAGGGTACTAATTAAAATTTCACCTTTCCTAGTAGGTACGTCGACGCCAAGTGCCCCGGAGTCAGGCTTGCTAACTCTACCCCATCATTCTACTGATGAATTTTCAGCTTTTCCTTTGTCATTCCTTTCAGAATACTTTAGTGGTTCTTATTAAAATGACATATTTACTAATACGCCTGCGCCAGGTGTCGCCTAATCTGGCCTGCTGACTCTACCCTCTATGGTCTTCTATGGTCGAAATACTTTCTGATCTGAAAGTATCAGCATTTACAAAACTTATGCACTTTTTTGTCGCTGGCTCTACAACTAATACCAAAACTCTCCTCGCGTTGTTTAGCTATTATTCGTTATCGATCTTATAATTGTCATTCTATATTCAGCTTCGTATTTTAATACTGAAGACTGTTATGATTTCGCTGACGGAAACGCAACAACTCCCTTGGAGTAAATGGGTATTTTCATGGATGCATCTGTCTCTTTTGCAGGATTTTCGGCGACATCGACTTAAAGTACTATAACTACGAAACTACTACACCAATCATAAAACGAACAACTGCACAATGATTGCATTGAAATTTCGAATATAGAACATTGAAATATCATTTTGTAAAACAATTAGAAAATTATGAATAAATATGAGAACGTCAAAGAAGTGAAAAAAACGCGCGACCAGATTTGGTCGACTCGTACTCAACGGATAATTGTTTCGCGACCAGATTTGGTTGACTCATACTCAACGGGTTTAACGATATATATATTTGCCATTTCCAGAAATTCTTACCTACCTTAAAAGTTTAAAATTCTCTAAAAGTCTTTTCTTATTGATAAACTGTAACTGGTCTAATATGTCGTGTAATGCTTTTATTAGTAAAAAACAACATAATTAATATCTACATAAAATATGCTAGATAAACCTGGCAGATAAACTTACATGTCTGAGTTGCTTTGTGATTATAGCAATATTACAAATTTTGTCCTGGAAACGTCATTCTAATATCGGTAATTCTATTTGACCTCGCTTTGTATTTTTTTTTTACGGTGGACTGATAGATCAAAATTAGGCTACTCTATGAGTTTGCAAGGTCAACATGATTATAAATACATAAGCATTGACCGACTGGCTATCATACATTCACCGTTAACACAATATTTATTTATATTTTATTTATTTTCAAGACCAAAAAATTACATAGTAGGTATTTAAATTTAACATATTTTGTGCCTCTCCTAACTAGGCGAAGCCTGTTCTAAGGAGAATACCAATAATAAAATGGTTACCTTCGGCTACGTAACGAGCAAATTTGGTTTCACATCAGAACACCGTTGACTACGTAACGACCAATATTGGCGGCTTGCTCCCGGAGCGCACAGTAATATTATTTTCTAATTCGAACGCATCCTAAAATCCATACCAAATATCTCATTATTACCATAGATATATAGACGGCCGCTAGAGTAATTTTGCGCGTCATTTCGCTGATATTTCTGGTAAAATTCCATTATCAAACATAAATATTTTTTAAAGATTTTTATGTGTATATATGAGCAAATATCTAAATATTTTAGTACATAAATAAGCATAACGATATATTACCTTTGATAGAGAATTTTATAAAGACCACGATAGTATTTACAATTTCTAAATAGGGTTCCGCATTTATACCCATTTTTACAAGTTAGAAATGCCGAGTTTTTTCACATTTTCGACTTTCTCATATTTATTCATAATTATCTAATTGTTTTACAAAATGGGATTCTAATATTCTATATACAAAATTTCAATGCGATCATTGCGCAGTTTTTTTTAAATTGATATGGTAGTTCTATAGTACTTGTTGTCTAGCGCGGCGATATTGCAAGAAATTCCAATAAATTGCCACGGTCTGCCATGAAATTATGCCGCTACTCGAAGGGACTATAAGTAATTAATAATAATGAGTAATAGGTAATGATCAATAATAATTATAATTAGTAGGTAATAACTTGTATATAATAAATACTTAAATAGAATAAATATAAACATGTGTACATAAAAAAAAAATATTTTAATATTGTCATAAATGTATTTTCCGTCTCTCTTCTACCAAGGTAAATAAGCCATAATTTAAGGCGATATTTTTGCTGTTTCCTAATTATTCCCAACATGTGTATTACTATAAAGCGGCGCACATTTACATTTATATTTACATTTATATAAATTTATATACATTTTGTATACATTTTGCCAAGGCATCCCTTAAGGGACGCCTCACATTTGAGGGGTTAATAATAATGTTAGCCATTCTAGGAGCGAGAAAGCTGTAGTGACGTTGTCCAAAAGACGTTAAACGTTTCTGTACTTGAAAGTTTTCCTTGTAACGACCTGTTCTCTCACTGTTTTCCGGAATACTTGTGTTATTGTTTATATAAAGTATTGCTTTAAGGCAATACAGCTGTCTTAAATCCAGCAATTGTGCCTTAAAAAACAGGTCGTCAAAAGGGTAACGTTTTGGCTTTCTTATCATGATTCTAATTATTGCCTTTTGAACAACGTTCACTTTGTGGAGTATGGTTTTCCCGCAAGCTCCCCATCCAATTATACCATATGTCATGAAGGATTGGCATAAAGCGTAATAAAGTATTTTTAACAAGAGCAGATCAAGAATATCTCGCAATTAAATAAATATATAAATATTTTTTCTGAGTTTTTTCAATATATTCCGAGATTTTTTATTTGTCGGACTGGTGCGATCGGTTGGCAATAACATGTGGCATCTCACTGGCAGTCGTGAATAGATGATTTTGATCGTCCGGCTGACCACTTACGTCGATGCTAAATGGGATTTATTTTGGTTTACTGGTACGACAACAAGTGAACATATTAAAAATAATAAAAAACACGGGTAGCCGTACAGAAAGTAAATTATTGTAAATATAAATACTTTTATTACGGTCTTTTATGAAATATTTGTTGTTGACAAATTTATCCATATAGATATAGATATATTTATAGAATGTACTCAATCAGACCTTTCATTTGACACGATTTCATAAACACGATATACTTAAGTTAATTTATTGACATTTGAACATATTGACAACTTTTTACTTAATATGTGGACAGTTAAGGTAGCATATGACACCGAAATCACATAACGATTCTAACAATACTACGCACTTCTAAATCGGTTCATGAGTTTATAAGTTATTGTGGAATAAAGAAACGGAAAACATACATAACCCGGAACACATTACACTGCTTTTTTGTGAGACAGTCCAGTAAAAAGAGCATTTTTTGAGGACGTAAAAACAGTTTTTTTATGTTTTTATAATTTTAAAACGATATTAATCGCAAGGGATATTTTTAATTTTAGCTTTCAATTATTATTTTTCTTTCTGTGATGACACTGTAACATTTTTCTTATTCTGGTGTACTTCCCACTATCGACGATTGGCTGGAATCTTGGCTATAACAAATTTATATATCTCGAAATAAGCATCCATACTAAGAGGTTCAATCGGAGGTAGGTATACGTGGATTCTAACCTATGAAACCAAGACATACTAGAATAGACCGCGGGAGTACGAAGGTGGACTGTAAGTGAATGCGATAGCGTAATAGAAAGAGATAGCTGATATGCCCCCTCTCCTCTATCCTTGTCTAGTCGCGCATGCGCGTTTATCATCACATAGCAGGCATATTATGGAGTCAAAGCTTTGCTATAGTGATATAGAAGCTTTGCCATAGTGATATAGGACTGAGTCCACTTCTATGTCTCTGTCACGAGTTCGTGAAAATTTTCGCCACCAATTGATCTCCAGGAGAAATTACATAAATTGGCCCCCACTAAGTCCTAATTTGAGTCAGATGGCCTTTATCTTATGGCGCCATCTCGAAATCTAAAGTTTGCGTCAATAATGAGATTTCTCTGACGCAGTTTATTTGTTTATTTCGCTTTAAACACGCAGATAGTAATACATGATAGGAGTATTTGCAAAACCTATTTAAACAAAACCTATTAACTATTCTATAAATAATTTAAAACGCTTGCATAACAACTTATGATAGAATTAACATGAACACGTTAATAATAGATAAGCGTTAATAATCTATACTAATATTATAAAGAGGTAAAGTTTGTGACGTTATAGGAAGTAATCTCTGGATCTACTTAACCGATTTTAAAAATTCTTTTACCAATAGAAATCCACGTTATTTGTGAGTGTCATAGGCTATATATTAATCCGAAAAATGAAAAGACTTTTTCGTGGTAGTCGGATTTGCAAAGTAAGTCGGAGAATAAGCGGTCGAACTAAAACGTTTCTAACTAACGCTGCCTTACCTATGAGAGATATATGATTAAGTTCTAGGGAAATTTGTAGAGATAATGCCTAGAAAAAAGTCAGTGACAGCATATGTCTAACTTTTATACTTAAGTCACAAAAAGTAGTATTTTATATTATAGAAATAGGTCATGTTTATTGGTCATATTATCAACAATTATGAATTCATATCAAAATTAGTAAATTTATCGTCTCAAGTGTTTAACTTAACAAAAGACTTTCCCCTTTTACTGCATATAATTTCCCTTTTACTGCATAAATGGTTACAGAGATAAGACACTCACAAATAAGACACTCACAAGAAGTCACTCACAAGAAGACACTCACCAATAATGGTAATATAGTCAAATTGGCATGCAAGTACATATATACATATGCAGTAAAAATATAACCCTTCTTTTGGCAGTCAGGAAATAAATCATTGCACTCAGTACTAACCGAACCACACTCATAATTTCATCACAAGTAAAACGTTTTGCCGCCTAACGAATTGGGCACGGGTCTGCTAGTATTGAATAATTGGATAATAATATTGATAATACATAATATGATGTAATATTACTTTCTATCTGTAAAACGGATTTTTAGAGAATAAATAATCTATACTAATATTATAAATAAGTAATGTTTGTAAGTTTGTTTGTAAGGGGATAATGTCCGAAAATACTAATTCGATTTTAAAAATTCTATCACTAATAGAAAGCTCTATTAACGACGAGTGATATTATGGTCTACACATTATTGTAATAATTTTTGGTTTTCAATGTGAAATCATAATATGTGTAAATCAAGTCAGGGAAAATAATCTGGTGAGTTGCTTTATCGGCGTGCGCTGAAGAAACGGTTTGATATATGTATGTGAAGACACAATATATTACAAAAACATCGGCCTCAGAGAGATCTATAAAAAAGTCGGCGACAGCATATATCTAGCTTTAATGTTTAAACTATAATAAATTATTTTATATCTCAAAAAATAGGAAAAATAAGTAGGCAGTGTTTGTTGAAGACATTAGCAATTTACATTTACATTTTCGTCGTGTCCAATTGACGGCTAATGACCGCTCTTGGACGTGTCAAAATAATTGGGTTAGGTAGTAAGTCTCGTTACTACTCTTTACTGAACATAAATAGGTAGTCAAGAATTAACTACTAGATTGTCGAACTATAAATATAAATAATCAAAATAGCAGCCTAATATTTGAAGTAGTTAGTAATTCGAAAAGAAACGTAGTAAAATTATTCATCGTAATATTCAAATTGCCAGTAAAATGTTAAATAATCAAATTAAATATACGTTATGAATTTTAAACTAAAAGTACAGATATAAGACCATATAAAATAATCAGAAAATAAGGCTCTACTTTTTAAGTAATTTAAATAGGAACAATATTTAAAAAATCATGGCCCTCAAATTCGGCCAGATTATAGAAAGGGTGACCTATCAGCATCTCCATGATGTTTTTTTTAAATTTTATGTCCTCCAGCTGTTTAAATTTTGTAGAGAGTAGATTATAGAATTTAATGCTAAGGTACAAGTAGCTTTTATATATTTTTGCCAGTCGTATTCGTTGTACATATGCGTTAAAGGGAGCTACCGCGGGTATGATGCGAGTGAATGTCTGCATTAATTGCAGTTTCTGCGAGGTGCTGTTTAGCATACCTTATCAAAATAGCAATCCTTATCAAAATGAATAAATCAATTATCACTGGTGTTAAATAAAGATAAAATTAGCCGTTTACTGTAAGTTTTTCGGTGGTATAGTTATAGAGATATCATAAAATTAGTAACGCGTGCAAGCACCTCGAAATACAGCAAGGTCAGCTTTCAGCGAAAGGGGCAAAGGTGGTGAGAAACAAGACGCGTACGACTACGATATGTAGCGTGCATCCGAGGGGAAACGTCTTGCACGATATATCTAAAGGTAGCTTCTAAAAAGGCAAATAAACACCTCCTTACTTAAATTAACAAATCAATTTGAAACTTTACGCGAAGCGAAGCCGCGGGCAAAATATAATTTTAATATATATTTGAATACATTAGGCTTGATTGCGTTCCTTCGTAAGTTAATCAAAATATGCGATTATTTTTAACGATATATTTTTTTCAGTATTAAGATGCTGATAACAATACCATGGAAAAGAGATAATTTATAAATTATTCGTATTCCATAATTATTAAAATGATTTTTGAAGTTATAGGGCACTTTTTCACATGTTCCCCTTCCCTTCGAGAAGCGGCATAATCTTATGGCAGACCGCGGCAATTTATTGTTTTTTTTTTGCAATATCGCCGCGCTCGACAAAAAGTACTATAAATATGGAACTACTACAGAAATCATAAAAAGAATAACTGTGAAATGATGGCATTAAAATTTCGCGTATAGAATATTGAAATCTCATTTTGTAAAATAATTAGATAATTATGAATATAAGAAATTCGAAAAAGTGAAAAAAACTCGGCATTTTTAACTTGTACTTGTCTTACGGAAAATACCCTATTTAGAAATTGTAAACACTATCGTGATTTTTATTAGATTCTCTATCAACGGTAATATATCGTTTTGTTTATTTACATTTGGCCAATATGGAAAAACCTTTCCGAAAAACATTTTTATTAAATCTCCTTTTACCCCTTCGAGTAGCAGCATAATTTCATGGCAGACAGCGGAATTTATAGGAATTTCTTGCAGTATCGCCGCGCTCAACAAAAAATATTATAACTATGAAACTTCTATAGCAATTATAAAAAGAATAACTGTACAATGATTGCATTGAAATTTCGTATATAGAATATTGAAATCTCATTTTGCAAAACAGTTAGATAATTATGAATAAATATGAAAAAGGCGAAAAAGTGAAAAAAACTCTGCATTTCTAACTTGTACTTGTCTTAGGGAAAAATACAGAACCCTATTTAGAAATTGTAAATATTATCGTGATCTTTATTAGATTCTCTATTAAAGGTAATATTTAGTTTTGCTTTGTACATATAAAAATATTTAGACATTAGCTCTTAAAAACCAAAAAAAAAAAGATGATTTCTCGAGAAAAAAAAAGGATGTTTGACAATGGAATTATACCAGAAATATCCGCGAAATGACGCGCGAAATTATTCTAGCGGCCGTCTACGTATCTATAGTAATAATGAGGTATTTGGTATGGATGTTAAGATGCGTTCGAATTAGATAATAATATTACTGTGCGCTCTGGGAGCAAGCCGCCAATATTGGGCGTTACGTAGTCAACGGTGTTCTGATGTGCAACCAAATTTGGTCGTTACGTACCCGAAGGGTGTCTGCCGAATTCGAGTAATTGACTAATTTGTTTACTAACTTTTTTTAACATTGATTGTATGTTTTCTGTATTTTCAGACTGAAATCATCCATTATACAAAAGGTTTATCAAAAGTTTGTAAAGTCCTAAAATGTCGGAGGCAGAACTAGCGGCAAGACCGGAATGGATGGACGACGACCTGCTAAAGACCTGCGTGCTAAATTCTAAAAACCTGCCCAAAGACACAGACCTGCAAATCGACCACGTGGACACCACTTATGCTGTTCCGAAGGGGGAGAATTATATGAGCATAATTTATAGGTCGGTATATACAATTAATAATATTTTTGAATAATGCATAGATTTAAAAAAAAATACGTGTGGCACTCGGGGACTGCCGCGGTAAAGCTATTGCATGGCATTTTTAACAATCTATGCAATTATAATTATTTTTTATTTTATTCAGATAACTGCGCTCTATCGGAAAACGTTGAAATTATTCCGAATCATGTGCAGCTGCGAAAGCAAATGATTCGGAATAAATTAAACGATTCCGATAGAGCGCCGCGCACGAATTTTTTGTTCGATAAAACAAAAAAACAGATTATTCGAAAAATATCGTAGATAAAAAGATAGATAATTAAATTATCTTCAAAATGGTGCAGGTTTCATAAAAATACGCCAGATAGTATTTGCGTAGTAGTCGTTTTTGTGTTCAGTTAGACCTAATTTCACAAATTTATTACACTATGTAATATAAACAAAATCTAAAATATTCAAAGCTAAGAATATTAGGAAAATGTTCTTGTTTAACATATATTTTTTTTGAATCGTAAGCAGTACTCGTTTAGACGTAATTATCAGTTTAAAATCATTAATTTTCGTTAAGATATTTCTTCATTCGGTCGCCGCGCTGGCCTAGCCCGCGATAAAAGCTATGCAATAGCTTAAAAAGAATACATTGTCATCGGAATTCAATCAACATTACATTTTCAACTTCATATGGTAATATTTGAGGAAGTCCCATAATTCCTCATGGATCCCATCATCAGAACAGGATTTCGATGAAAATTGATTGTTTATATGGATTGTTCAAAAAAATAATTGTTCATATGGGTTCATAAATTGCAGAGTTCTGAAGTAACACATAAAAATAATAAATTACGAGTGGCACTCGGGGACTGCCGCGGTAAAGCTATTGCATAGCATTATTAACAAAGTATGCAATTATAATTATTTATTTATTTTATTTATTTTATTTTTTCTGATATCAGATAACTGCGCTCTATCGGAAAACGTTGAAATTATTCCGAATCATTTGCGGCTGCGGAAGCAAATGATTCGGAATAATTTAAACGTCTTACGATAGAGCGCCGCGCACGAATTTTTTATTCGATAAAGCAAAAAAACCGGATTATTCGAAAAAAATCGTAGATAAAAAGATAGATAATTAAATTATCTTTAAAATGGTGCAGGCTTCATAATAATACGCCAAATACATAGTATTTGCGTAGTAGTCATTTTTGTGTTCGGTTAGACCTAATTTCACAAATTAATTACACTATGTAATATAAACAAAATCTAAAATATTCAAAGCTAAGAATATTAGGAAAATGTTCTTGTTTAATATATATTTTTTTCGAATTGCAGGCAGTACTCGTTTAGACGTAATTATCAGTTTAAAATCATTAATTTTCGTTAAGAAATTTTTTCATTCGGTCGCCGCGCTGGCCTAGGCCCGCGATAAAAGCTATGCAATAGCTTAATAAAAAAATAAATACGTGTGGCACTCGGGGACTGCCGCGGTAAAGCTATTGCATAGCATTTTTAACAACTTATGCAATTAAAAATATATTTTTTTTTCTGATATCAGATAACTGCGCTCTATCGGAATAACTTAAACGTCTTCTGATAGAGCACCGCGCACGAATTTTTTATTCGATAAAGAAAAAAAACCGCATTATTCGAAAAAAATCGTAGATAAAAAGATATATAATTAAATTATCTTTAAAATGGTGCAGGTTTCATAATAATACGCCAGATAGTATTTGCGTAGTAGTCGTTTTTGTGTTCGGTTAGACCTAATTCCACAAATTTATTACACTATGTAATATAAACAAAATCTAAAATATTCAAAGCTAAAAATATTAGGAAAATGTTCTTGTTTAACATGTATTTTTTTCGAATCGTAAGCAGTACTCGTTTAGACGTAATTATCAGTTTAAAATCATTAATTTTCGTTAAGAAATTTCTTCATTCGGTCGCCGCGCTGGGCTACTAGGCCCGCGATAAAAGCTATGCAATAGCTTAAAAAAATACGTGTGGCACTCGGGGACTGCCACGGTAAAGCTATTGCATAGCATTTTTAACAACTTATGCAATTATAATTATTTATTTATTTTATTTTTTCTGATATCAGATAACTGCGCTCTATCGGAAAACGTTGAAATTATTCTGAATCATTTGCGGCTGCGGAAGCAAATGATTCGGAATAATGTAAACGTCTTTCGATAGAGCGCCGCGCACGATTTTTTTATTCAATAAAGCAAAAAACCGAATTATTCGAAAAAAATCGTAGATAAAAAAAATACGTGTGGCACTCGGGGACTGCCGCGGTAAAGCTATTGCATAGCATTTTTAACAACTTTGCAATTATAATTATTTATTTATTTTATTTTTTCTGATATCAGATAACTGCGCTCTATCGGAAAACGTTGAAATTATTCCGAATCATTTGCGGCTGCGGTAGCAAATGATTCGGAATAATTTAAACGTCTTCCGATAAAGCGCCACGCACGAATTTTTTATTCGATAAAGCAAAAAAAACGGATTATTCGAAAAAAAATCGTAAATAAAAAGATAGATAATTAAATTATCTTTAAAATGGTGCAGGTTTCATAATAATACGCCAGATAGTATTTGCGTAGTAGTCGTTTTTGTGTTCGGTTAGACCTAATTTCACAAATTAATTACACTATGTAATATAAACAAAATCTAAAATTTTCAAGCTAAGAATATTAGGAAAATGTTCTTGTTTAACATATATTTTTTTCGAATCGTAAGCAGTACTCGTTTAGACGTAATTATCAGTTTAAAATCATTAATTTTCGTTAGGAAATTTCTTCATTCGGTCGCCGCGCTGGCCTAGTAGGCCCGCGATAAAAGCTATACAATAGCTTAAAAGATAGATAATTAAATTATCTTTAAAATGGTGCAGGTTTCATATTAATACGCCAGATAGTATTTGCATAGTAGTCGTTTTTGTGTTCGGTTAGACCTAATTTCACAAATTAATTACACTATGTAATATAAACAAAATCTAAAATATTTAAAGCTAAGAGTATTAGGAAAATGTTCTTGTTTAACATATATTTTTTTCGAATCGTAAGCATTACTCGTTTAGACGTAATTATCAGTTTAAAATCATTAATTTTCGTTAAGAAATTTCTTCATTCGGTCGCCGCGCTGGCCTACTAGGCCCGCGATAAAAGCTATGCAATAGCTTAAAAAGATACAACCGAATTGATAACCTCTTCCTTTTCAAGTCGGTTAACAGTCGGTTTTGTCACCCCGGCAAGTAGGCAATCCCTCACTCCCCTCCCCCCTCCCAGCCGATGACTACGTTGTATATTTTTTAATGTGGCTGACTTTATGCATTATTTGTGTTACTTGTATGCGATATATTCCAAACAACGTAATTTCGGGCTAACAAGGTGTACCGGATTTCAAGCATCTTTCAGACATTTATAAATCACTTAAATGTTTATGATAATCTGCTTAGATGGGGTCTGCCAACGTGGTCCCCTATTTACATCTCTCGCATCCCCATTTTTTCTCAATGACATGGACCCCCTACAATTCGAAATCGACCACTGGGGGTCCATATAGACCATTTCTAGAATCACCGATTTAAATCATAATTACTAAAATAATCAATAATATATCCTTTTTAGATCATGTAGACATGTCATTGGCGAATATGGAAAAACCTTCCCGAAAGACATTTTTATTAAATCTCCATTCAATCCTTCGAGTAGCGGCATAATTTCATGGCAGACCGCGGCAATTTATTGGAATTTCTTGCAATATCGCCGCGCTCGACAAAAAGTACTATAACGATGAAACTTCTATAGCAATCATAAAAATAATAACTGTTCAATGATTGCATTGAAATTTTGTATATAGAATATTGAAATCTCATTTTGTAAAACATTTAGATAATTATGAATAAATATGAGTAAGTCGAAAAAGTGAAAAAAACTCGGCATTTCTAACTTGTACTTGTCTTAGGGAAAAATACGGAACCCTATTTAGAAATTGTAAATATTATCGTGATCTTTATTAGATTCTCTATCAAAGGTAATATTTCGTTTTGCTTTGTACATATAAAATATTTAGATTAGCTCATAAAAACCAATAAAAATGTTGATGATTTCTCGAAAAAAAAAAAAAGATGATGTTTGACAATGGAATTTTAGCAGAAATATCCGTGAAATAACGCGCGAAATTATTCTAGCGGCCGTCTATGTATCTATGGTAATAATGAGATATTTGTATGGATTTTTGGATGCGTTCGAATTAGGAAATAATATTACTGTGCGCTCCGGGAGCAAGCCGCCAATATTGGTCGTTACGTAGCCAGCGGTGTTCTGATGTCCAACTAAATTTGGTCGTTACGTAGTTTTAATATACTTTGCGCCTTTCTAGTCTCAGAAAAATGAATTTCAGGGTTAAAGTGGACTCGCATGTTGTCAAAGAAGATCAACAAAATATAGTGGTAAATGGATCAGGAGGACAAAAAACATCTCTTATAGTGAAGATAGAACACGATATGCAAGTTATGAAGGACTTTTCTAAGGATTTGAGCATTTTCGGCAAGGAGATAGACATGTACGAAAACATGCTGCCCAAATTTGACCAGCATCTAGAAGCTGCTGGTCTGGAACCAATCAACACCTGCAGGTATTTAATCCATTTTCCTATAAGTTCCATATAATATTTTTTACGACCTGATTTTGTTTCAAAGCGTTGATTTTAATATTAAGTATGTGCTTAATCTATACTAATATTATAAAGAGGTCAAGTTTGCGAGTTTGAGAGCTTGTAGGGAGTAATCTCTGGATCTATTGAACCGATTTTGAAAATTCTTTTACCAATAGAAAGCCACGTTATTTGTGAGTATATTAATCCGAAAAATATATAATAATCCGAAAAATGGACTTTTTCATGGTAGTCGGATTTGCAAAGTAAGTAGGAAAAAAAACGGTCGAATGAAAAGGTTTCTTACGAACGCTGCCTTAACGATGAGAGATATGTAATTGAATTCTAGAGAAAAGTTGTAGGGCTTGGTAATGCATACAAAAAGTCAGCGACAGCATATGTCTACATTTAATATTTAAGTCACAATAGTAGTTTTTATAAAAAAAATAATTTAAATCGTTAGGTCATGTTTATTGGTCATATCATCAACAATTATGAATTTTTATCTAAATAAGTAAATTTATCGTCTCAAGTGTTTAAAACAAAAGACTTTTCCCTTCTACTGCATATAATTTCCTTTTTTGCTGGATAAATTGTTAAAGAGATAAAACGACATAGGTATGAAACCGCGACCGTATCTCGGGTTGGAACTCCTGAAAGACAATATATTTTGGTACAAAATAATTACATTACATCTAATATAGTATACAGAGAAATGTTAAACGATTAAAATAAACATAATTTATTCAATCATAATCATTTCATTCACTCATTTGAAATCCGGTAATATCGCCAAATTGGCATGCAAATACATACATACATTTGCAGTAAACATATAACCCTTCTTTTGGCAGTCAGCAAATAAATCATAGCACTCAGTACTAACCGAACCACACTCATAATTTCATCACAAGTAAAAATGTTTACAACCCAACGAAGTGGGCAGGTGTCAGCTAGTATTAAATATTGAACAGCTAGTATTAAATATTGAAGTGCTAAATTAAAATACCTAACCAAAAACATAATGTCGGTTATCCAGTTTTTGAAAGGATAGCTGATAGCCCACGTTTCAAAAACACGTGAGCTTGCAGTAAAAATATCAATAGTTGGTACCATTGAGGGCGTCTATATATTACCACAGGCAAACCCATCACCTCAGGGAGTTATTCGATGAAAGATCTGAAGGTTCAAGACCACTGGATGTGAGTTGCTTTACAAGCATTCCTCTAGCTAGACGAAAAAACAACGCTTGACAGACAATATATAAATATAAACTTTCGCCAAACATTCTCCACAGCACCTAGTTTGCTTGTCAAGCCATCGAACTTAGGTCTAGTCGGTCGAAATCGCTTGTCAGTCACGTGATTGATAAGCAATTTTGACGGTCTGGGGAGCCCTTTAGAGTCTACGAAGAAGTCTATAATTAAATTGTATTGTATTCCTAGTGAGGTGGTAAACCACAAACTATCATTTCTGAATCTCTTTCCGAGTTAGGAAGTAAATTGGAAGACTGTTCAATTAATTATGAAATATTAGGCTAAGAGAATGTTTTTGCAACTAAATGTATTTTTATGGACTTAAATAAATAAACAAATAAATAAACAAATAAATAAATAAATATTCCAGGTGTCTGTACTCTAAGCTTGGCGACCGTGATATGCTAGTACTAGAAGACTTGATGGTCGAGGGCTTCGTGTCTGAGAACAGGATGAAAGGCCTGGATCTCAATCAGTCGAAGCTAGTGCTGGAACAACTAGCTAAATTCCACTCTTCGTCCATGCTTCATTTTAACCAAGTGAGTAATTCATATTTCTTTATTGTTAACGATTCCGTGAAGCTTTGGCCTGTAGGCCTGTCTGTCTTCACCATCCCATTCGGTAGCCGCCTCGGTCCCATTCGATAGCCTGCTCGAAGAGGGACTAACCAGCTCTGCCAGCTGTTGTAACCGCAGTCGCAGACACTTGGGATCGGAGGTTCCTGCCCGGGGAAACACCTCGGGCGGATCTGGGCGGTTTGCGTAACTTGCGGCGTTAGCCAATCGACTGTGCACTCCGGTAAATAACCGGGGAAGTTATCGACTTGACTTCATCTATACTTAGAAACGATCCGATGGCCACACGATCCCGTGTTTAACGGGCAAAGGACGCCTCGGTACGCATTTAACTCGACTGGCATATACATGCTAACGTCAAGTAGAGACCGCGCAAGCTACCTCGAGAAATGAGAGAAGATTTGGAGAAAAGAGAGAGAGAGAGAGAGAGAGAGAGAGAGAGACAGAGAGAGAGCCTCACCACACACACACACATATACACACACAGACAGACTTTAATCTGGAAATCCTAATAGTCACGATTTTTTTTAACCCCTCAAGCCCCGATTGACCGATATCGGCCACAAACTGCTTCAGCGTGACTGGCCCGTTTTAATTTAATTTTAATTTAATTTGTTTTATTTTATTATGTTTTATTATGTTAATATGTTTCATTTTAATTGTGGGTACAGTGGTTTGGCAGTAATTAATGTTTTTGGTGAGACAGTGTCATAATTCAATTTTTTTACTAGTTTTTACAAAAATTTTTTGGGACATCAACTTGTCAATCGGCTGAGGGGCCGAGGCCTGAAGGGTTAAGCGCGTCACTCGATTTTTTTAAAGCGCATTTTTTTACAATAATTTTGCTTGGGCCGAGAATGTAAAATTGTAAGTTTTACATTTACAGGTCGGTCAAACGCATGGGTAAACACCCATCCGGGGGCCTCCACGCAGAAGTGCGAACCAGGGTAGGACGCTGGCCTGCGGGCCAGTCTTCCCTAAGAGTCAACCGTTGGGCGCTCCTGGACGGCCTGCGTTCCGATTTGCGACAGTCAATTGATTGTGCTTTCCGGCTAACAGCCAGAAGAGTCTGGAAACAGTAATGTTTTTTATAGAGGGGGGGTAGTTGTTAACCTTAGGGCAACAGCCTTTGAAATGACCATTCGGCCACCCGATCCCGGATGAAAATCCTGGATTAGGATTCCGTATCCCCGCTATGTAAGGGAGATACCCTGAAGGTTAATTCCAAACGGAGATATCCTTCGAAACTGGTAATCAGGGTACGAAGCTGCCCGCTGTTTACCTTTCCCAGTGCCTCGCCGTAAGGCGTTTGCCTCTGACAGGCGATTGGCATAACTAGACAGTGGATGGTTTTTGTCCCAAGTTTTCTGCTGCTCACCTCACGGGAGACATAACGATCCAATAGCGTTAAAACTTCCTGAGGTGACGGGTTCGCCCGTTGTAATTGACAGATCTAGTTGTAAGTTTTACAAAATTTTTAGTTGCAGAACGAAGTGCCTGCTAGGTACATGAAAATCCCGTTCGAGCCCAAGAAGGATATGCCAGGATACGAGGAGATGGAGAAGTCGTGGGTGGATTCTCAGCACAAGCGTCTGGCGGAACTCATCAAGGATCTGTCTCCAGACCCTAAGTATGACGAGGCCGTGAAGTTCTTCAAATGGTATGACAAGATCGATAATGAGATGGGAAGGCAGATATGGAGAGTAATACCAGGTAATTAATTATGTTTATATTATGGTGTGAGAGTGGCCACCTTTCACTAGACTCCAATTGATTGTGAGCGAAGGGTGGTTCTCATCAGGAAGTTTTCTCCGTTAGTGAAAGTCGTGGATGTTGAAGTTGAAGTATTTATTCAGAAGGTCTGTAGTAGGTTGCCAGTTCGTAACGCCTTGATTGATATTTCGCCGTTGTGTAGGTAGTGTGGGCGCGAGGTGAAGCCGTAGTTGTGTATCCGAAGTTGAAGCGCCGCGATAGATTCGAAGATAATGGTAGTCGCGTATACTATGCGTGATTTGTTGACTCGAAGTGAAGTGTAGAGCGCGATTACTTGTTAATGCGCGGATACTGTCCTCCAGGGAATGATATTGATCGATCGAAATGTACTGCGTTTTATATCGTGTGCAGTGATGCAATAGTTGTGAGTGGGGTGAGAAATAATGTGTTATTTTCGTATCGATCAGAAGAAATGACATTAGTCATCACTTGACTGTGCATAAAAATGCCGAATTTAGTTGGAAATCAACTGCACTGACTCGTGTAGATTTGAGCGAGTTTGCGGTTTCGATTCTGTAGAAATTACTTTTTTGTTGTGGGTATGTTGGACTAAAGCTCCAACATGGCTCCCCCCCTAGTGAAGAGCTTGTATATGAAAATATGGAAGGTCTTCACGATAAAAGGACAAAAAAGTGTAAGTGTGACAAAAGAACTTGAGTTCGTGACAGTTTGTAAATCGTATGTTCTTATGAGTGTTCGACAGTTGCTATGAGTGGCGAAGGCGTTACATTACAATGTGAATAGGCTGGCGTTGTTATAAAAGTCAATGAGGAAAATAAATTAATACAATGGACAATGGTTAGTATAAACGCTGACATGATAAAATTTGCTGGCCGTAAAACGAGTGAATACAATTTAATAGGTTGTTAAAGTGCTTGCGCGTTGAATGGTAGACGTAAAAATGATTCGCGCGGCTTAAAAATGTGGAGCATATGAATTAATAATAATTTAGCGCGATAAGAATGCAATAATGCGATTGTAAAAAGGAATGTGTTTGAATATTTTCGCGTGCGTGAGTGGCCACCCTTCACTAGACTCCAATTGATTGTGAGCGAAGGGTGGTTCTCATCAGGAAGTTTTCTCCGTTATTGAAAGTCGTGGATGTTGAAGTTGAAGTATTTATTCAGAAGGTCTGTAGTAGGTTGCCAGTTCGTAACGCCTTGATTGATATATCGCCGTTGTGTAGGTAGTATGGGCGCGAGGTGAAGCCGTAGTTGTGTATCCGAAGTTGAAGCGCCGCGATAGATTCGAAGATAATGGTAGTCGCATATACTATGCGTGATTTGTTGACTCGAAGTGAAGTGTAGAGCGCGAGTACTTGTTAATGCGCGGTTACTGCCCTCCAGGGAATGATATCGATCGATCGAAATGTACTGCGTTTTATATTGTAAGCAGTGACGCAATAGTTGTGAGTGGGGTGAGAAATGTTTGTTAATTTCGTATCGATCAGAAGAAATGACATTAGTCATCACCTGACTGTGCGTAAAATGCCGAATTTACTTGGAAATCAACTGCAGCTGGCTCGTGTGTATTTGAGCGAATTTGCGGTTTCGATTCTATAGAAATTACTTTTTTGTTGTGGGACTTGAAGCTCCAACATGTCAAACCATTGAAAGGACTAGGGAATATAAGTATCTGGGTGTCACTATGGATGCAACATTGACATGGAAGCAACATGTAAGCAACCTAGCCACAAGAACAAGGAAACTCGCCTACGTGTTTAGAGAACTTCGAAATATTCTACCAAAGCCCCTTCTTAAAACTGTGTATATGGCGTTGTGCCAAAGCCTGTGGTTCTATGGCACAATCGCATGGGGTGGTTGCACCACACAAGTGCTCCTTCCTCTGATCAATGCGCAGAAGATGATTCTGAAGGTCATCAATAAAAAAAAACCTAGATACCCCTCAGCGAAACTCTTTACAGAATATGGAGTACTTGATGTGAGGCAATTATTCATAAAACAATTACTAATTGAGTTTCACAAAATCAAGGATAAGCAGACAAGAAGCCAACAAATTAAAAACACAAGGCAAGCTACTGGGTCAAATTATAATATTCCGATTGTAAAGTCCTCATTTGCCTAAAGGCATTTTTACTTCCTTGCGCCGAGATTTTAAAATAATTTAAATGAGAGTTATAAGAATGCAAACAACTTAAATTCATTCAAAATACTTATAAAAAAGTACCTGCTTGAAAGGGGTCCAATGTATGATGAGTCTCAATTGCTCTCGCTAATAATTTAAGTTGTTTTATTAAATTATATATTACTAACTAATATCAAATCTGGTGTATTATTTGCTATGTATATATATGTGTAGGTATGTATATATATATATATATATATATATATATATATATATATATATATATATATATATATATATATATATATATATATATATATATATATATATATATATAAAAATATATATATATATATATATATATAAAAATATATATATATATATATATATATATATATATATATATATATATATATATATATATATATATATATATATATATATATATATATATATATATATATATATATATATATATATATATATATATATATATATATATATATATATATATATATATATATATATATATATATATATATATATATATATATATATATATATATATATATATATTTATTTATTTATGTATGTGTGTATGTATGTATATGTATATATGTATATATTCTTATGTATTATGCAATGCAACTTAAGTTCATAATATCAAAAGAGTCCCGTTACCATTAAACGTTACCATCTCGTCGATACCATTAAACAAAAATCAGCTTCCCTAGATACGGGTCTCTGACCTAGTTAGGAATGCGGATAAACATTTTCACCATAGGATGTGCTCAATCTCTCCCAACTCAACCATATTATGTAAATGGTGTTTATATGACATATTATATGAAGTTATTGTATATTAATAAATTAAAAAAAAAAAAAAATAGATACAAGACAAACTACTGTCTAGCTCCGCCAACAAGTCCGTTAGAGGCCAACGCCTTACGGTGAGGCACCGGGAAAGGTACCCAGCAGGTAGCCTAGCACCCTAACTACCTGGTAGGGTATCTCCGTCTGGATCTAACCTTCAGGATATCTTCGTCCTCCCGTCTGGTTACGGGACCAAAGTCGCTTACGCGGCCTCTACCTGTTGTATTACAGCGGTAATTCAATTTGAATTTATCGCGGACCTGGGCATCTTTTGCCTGTAGTGCCACGTGATTTCAAGAGTGGCATGACAGCAGGTCAACAGCCACCCTCGCCGCTTAGGAGACAGTATATTTCCACAGTCTCCAGAATCATTCAGAAATTAGTCAGAAAGCACAACCAATTGGCCTTGCTGATTGGCCATAGTTAGATTAATTTTGTTTAAGTTATGCATTTAAATCAGCATCATCATCAGTTGATAGTTTTAATTTAAAAAATCAGCATCAGCATCCCCCGATATAAAAAAACCTGCATCAGCAACAACCCTGATTCAGAGCCGTAAATTGTATGTTTCTTCAACGAATATTGCTACAACGAAGTATTTTATTCCCGAAAAACGTGCTTTAGTGCGAACACATTGTTTCTACTCGTAACGGGCTCTATAGACGATCAAAAATGCTTGTCAAGTATCGCGTCGCGGGCTGGGAGGGGATCGTAAACCGCAGGAAATATGAAAATATTTTTTTTTATATATTTACCAAAAATACCTAATTTTGTAGTTTTATACCTGGGAGTCACGTCATTCATCAATCGATTGCGTCTAATTAACGTGACTCCCTGGTATAAACTACAAAATAAGGCATTTTTGGTAAATGTTTAAAAAAAACATATTTACTGCGGTTTACGATTCCTTCCCAGCCCGCGACGCGATGCTTGACAAACATGCTTGATCGTCTAGAGAGCCTCTTATATTATACAATAGCCCACTTTTTTTTTACAGGAGTCGTTTTTTATTTTTTTATTATTTCCTATCTATCCTGGTACCACTATCTTTATTTTCCAGGTAACAAATTTAATGGACTAGTTCACGGTGATTGCTGGACGAATAATATGCTGTTTAAATATGGACAAAATCAAGAAGTCGAAAAAGTGACTTTGGTAAGTAGTTCTGTATCAGTTCTGCTCACGCGCGCCAAATTGGTTGGGGTAGGCTCTTCTTGAAAGAACCAAATGGGTGATTGATTCTTTGTTTCCGGATTGTCGATGTAAATCCATGTGTCGTCTCCTGTTAGCTCCTAGGAGCTTGGGGGTTAATGGGCCCTTGCTGAGTTGGCCACGAAGACGCATCCTGTTCAGGGTTGGTCACACTCACGGGTCAACACCTATCCGACGGCCTCCACGCATGAAGTGCGAGCCTGGGTAGGACTCTGGCCCTATGATTAGTTTCCCCTGGAAATCAACCTTCTGGCGCTCCTGGGCGGTCTGCGCACCGTGTGGCATAAGCCAATCGATTGCGCACTCTGACTAACAGTCGGGGGAGTCTGGAAGCAGTACTGTTTCCTATAGAGCGGGGGTGGTTGCGGACCTTACGGCGACTGATCTTGAAACGACCATCGGCTACCCGATCCTGGGTAAACAGCTGGTCAAAGGATGCCGTGGTCCGCGATAGATTCGGCGTACACCGTTTCACCGCTTCGTAAGGGAGAGGACCACGCAAGCGACCTTGAACTCGTAATCGATCGAGAGACTGGAGTAATCTGGTCACAATTGGAAATAAGGGCGTGAGTGTAAGCCCGCCGGGTAACACTCCTGGCTATCTTGCGGTTAAGGCGTTGGCCTCTTACGGGTTTGTGGCGGAGCTAGACGGTAGACTGTTTTGTCCAAGTCTTCTGCGCTCACTCCAGGGAGAGAGAACGACTAATCGTTAAAACTTCCTGAGGTGACGGGCTCGCCCGCTGTAGTCGACAACCCTAGTTGCGAACCCGCCACCCCATGGAGTTAAAAACACATTGTACCGTTTATGGAGCCATACCATACCGTTCCATGGAGTGAACGTAAAAACTTAATGGACAACACGATTCACAGTTAAACTACGCCAGCGGACTGTAAGAGTCCAACGTCTTATCGCGAGACATTGATAAATACATACAGCGAGCCAACCTCATGCCCTTACTAACAGATTGAGACGAATTTTTGTGTGGTCTGGTCACAGATTCGAGCTCGCTTGTGCAGCCTGATGTAAGCTGTCATTTAAATTCTAATTTATCGCAGACGTCATTTACCCTTTAAGCTTACAGGCATCAAGTGGACAACGGATATTTTCTGAAGATATATGACGCCAGGTCGGCATCTACTCCCGCTTATTAGGAAACGTAGGTTTCCAGACTCCCCCGATTATTTGAGGAAGTGCGCATAACTGGCTGACACCGCAGGGCGTGCCAACTGCTCAGTTCATGCTGAGATGGGAACCTCCGATCACAACTGTTCACTTCCGCAGTTAACTGCCGCAGACAGAGTTCTCAGTGGTCCTTCCAGGTTAGCCCCTCTTCGAAGAGGCTACGGGATGGGAGCTGAACCGTGTGTTGTGCCGGCTTAAGAATACACAGACAGGCAAGCAGGCCCCAAAAAATATATATGTAACAAGGTTTTGCAGCTGGATAGGCATTGATTTTATTGCGCAACTCCGCCGCGCCTCGCTGGTCTCTAGACAATAGCTTAAGCCACCTCCCTGAACCTATATCGGTATATTTAATTAAGAATAAGAATAATAATAATTTATTTTCATAAACCCGATCTGGGTATAGAAATTAAATATCTAGTGGTATTTCTACAAATAAAATTAGTTTTCAAATTACTCATAAAATTATAAAAAAGTCTATAAAAAACTAATAATTGAAAAAAAAATGAAATTCAAAAATTCAATAACAAAGACATAAAAACTAGAAAAAATAAAAAAAACAACAGAAATAATGAGAAAACATAGAGAATCAGCAATTCAATAACAAAAATATATAAAAACTAGAAAAATAGAAAGCATCCAAAGAGTTCTACATAAACTACATTTAATAAGGATCAAACTATCCATCAACAATCAAGAAATAGAAAAATGCATCGACTCTCTGAAGAACAAGAAATCAACTGGTCTCGATGATATGCCTGTTAGCGTATTAAAATCCTTAAACGTGTACTGCCACCTTGTCTAACATATCTTTACAATTTAAGCTTTTCAGAGGGAATATTTCCAGATTGTTATAAAGTAGCTAAGATTACACCGATATATAAAAAGGGCGATCCCACGAGCGTAGAAAATTATCGACCCGTGGCCCTACTGAGTAATTTCTCAAAAATTTTGGAGAAGGTCATCGAAAAACGACTAAATGGTTTCCTTGAAAAAATTGGGTTCATTTCAGACAGTCAATATGAATTTCGGACAAAGAAATCTACACAGAATGCCGTGTTGTCTGCATGTTTCATGATTGAGAATAGTCGAAACAAGAAGATGCTTTCAGCAAGACTGTTCTGCGATCTAAGCAAAACATTCGACTGTATAAATTATCAATACCTTGGTAGACAAGCTTAACCATTATGGAATTAAAGGAGTGGCTAATTCACTCATTAAATCGTACCTACAAAATAGGCAGCAAGTGGTGGAGATTAACATAATTGATGGAATTGAGGAAAAGGCTGAGCAATCGAGATGTGAAGTAGTAAACATCGGTGTGCCTCAAGGCTCAATATTAGGACCTCTCCTCTTTAATCTCCATTGTAACGATTTAGCAACTAACATAACTTGTGCCAAAACTGTCCAACTCGCAGATGACACCACGTGCATTCTTGAAAGTGATTGTAGAACAAAAATGGAGGAATTAATAAACGAAACACTTTTTGAAGTCAATGATTGGCTTAGAGCGAACCAGATGTCGCCAAATTCAAGCAAAACAGTGTTGATAAACTTCTCAAATAAAAAAGAAAAACAGTTAACGTTAAATTATGCTATCGAGATTGCAAGTCCACTAAATTTCTAGGAACTTACATCGACGAAAACATGTAATGGAAAACCCATATAGATCAGCTTAAACCAAAATTATGTTCAGCCCGCTATGGCCTTGCCATCGACGAATTTTATAATAATTATTAACCTTCATTTATATTTCTTTTCCAGATAGATCATCAGCTAGGCTTCTATTCCTCAGTTTTAAACGACTTCATATATTTTTTCTTCTCGAGCGTCAACATCGCCACAAGGATAAAGCATTTTGCTGCGCTTAAGAAGTTCTATTTGGACTGCCTGGTCCGCAACTTGACCAAACTTGGATACACTGGTGATATCCCCACCGAAGAGGATTTCAATGTCGAGTTCAACAGACTGCGCTTGATAGGTTTGTAGAGTTTTACTTGCTTTTTAATCCTTGACTAGCTTACTTTTAAATATGTTTCTGGTGACTTTTTCTTTCTTATACATTTATTTTTCTCTTTATTGTAGTTTTTAGTCTATTCTCTTTGTCACACTCTATTTAACGGAATGTTTTCTTGACAACCATTTTTATAACAACTGCCCAACAAAAAAGGAGTGTAATGTGTTCAGGGTTCATCTATGTATGTGTACCGTTTCTTTATTTCAGCAGAACTTCTAATCGCTCAAACCGATTTAAAAGTATGTGATATTGTTAGAATCGTTATGTTATCATGAGTGTCATATGGTACCTTAACTCTTCAAATATCAAGTAAATATTAATCTAAATGACGAAATCTCCAAATGTCAATAAATTTACTTAAATATATCGTGTTTAGTCTCGAATTAAAGGTCTGATTGAGTACATTCAGAAAATATTTATGTATCTATATGGATAAACATTCTGGCATTTCGGGCATCCTAGAAACAGCGCCAAGAATGTCGCCAGGCAAAGGTCATTATGGAACAACCACTTCCTAAGAAAACCAATGCCTTACTTGACATGATCAAGAAGAACCTTAGAACCACTATCGGTCTCCTCATCGGACACAGGATCCTTAGAGCACATATATTCAACCTTGGCTTGACCGAGAGCAAGTACTGCCGAATATGTGTCGAAGAACCCGAAGACAGCATACACATCGTTGGTCGCTGCCCAGGCCTCGCCACAAAAAGACACAGTTTACTATGACGTGCCTTTCTCGAACCCAGCGATCTGCCCAACTTGAAGGTCAGTGATCTGTATGGACTCGTAAGCAGTATCGGGCTGCTAGCAGACCACTGACCCAACCACAAAGTGGGTAGTTACATAAGATCTTAGAGATACAGGTTACATGTAGGGCTGGATACAAGCCCCCCACTTCGTTTACTACTACTACTACTACTATATGGATAAATACATGAACCACAAATATTTCATAAAAAAACGTAACAACAATAATCATAAATAGAGTACTTTTTGTAACGACGGTAGTGTTTTTTATTCCTTTTAATATATTTACTTATTTTATTATAAGTTTCTTTATCATTTTATATATTTACTTGTTTAATTTTACCCCTCAGCGAAACTCTTTACAGAATATGGAGTACTTGATGTGAGGCAATTATTCATAAAACAATTACTAATTCAGTTTCACAGAATCAAGGATCAACAGACAAGAAGCTAACAAATTAAAAACACAAGACAAGCTACTGGGTCAAATTATAATATTCCGATTGTAAAGTCTTCATTTGCCCAAAGGCATTTTTACTTCCTTGCGCCGAGATTTTATAATAATTTAAATGAGAGTTATAAGAATACCAACAACTTAAATTAATTCAAAATACTTATAACCCAAGTAACATTTCAGGTTCTAAAAAGGTTTTGAGCAGGTTCTAGAACCTTTCGAGGACAACGCGAGATTCTGGACAACTCGTCATGACAACGTTAAAATAACCTTATTAAACCGTTCTGTAGCCTAAAAGGGCCCGACCTACAGAACCTCCGCATAACGTTTTGACCTTATGATTTCAGGAGCAATTAGCAAATCCCAAAAACTAATTATAACTCTCTCAGAACCTGTAAGGTCTTGCAAAGACTACTCAGGACTAACGTACAAGCCTTGAATAAGCCCGGATTTGGCATTGAAATAATCTTGTTAGCTAGATTCAAGCTTTGAAAAAGTCATAAGAGATTACGAAAATACAAAGTACGTCTCCTTGGGCTTGTTAAAGTTAGTTTAGGTTTGCTTTGGTTCTGAATATAGTTTGCACTTTATCCTGACATTGGAATAATAAAATGGAAGATGACTAATGAATATAACATGGCGATTTACTATTTCGTACACAAATTGTTACAGATAATGCTGTTATTGCCTGTTGTTATGTCAATTTCATTGCGACGGTTAGTTTATTGATGAAATGTGCCATAATACCTCTGTAAAATTCACGGGCCCTCCCAATAACATGATATAATATGCTTTAGATATTATAAACTATTGATGTGATTTTAAAATTATATGTGAAAAAAGGTCAAACGCTTTGAACTATTTTCCAAATACAAAAGTGTAACACCGAAATGAAATTCAAGCCTTACTTTAATAAGAAAATGTAATTATAGTTATAATAAATTAACATTCCAAATACCGAAAAATGGCGGACTTTGTTCGAGAACCTGATAGTTTGGGATTTAACAAATTTATGACAAACAAGCCCTAGCCTAAGTCCTTTTGGACTTCAAAATGCGCAAAAGGAATTTCAATATGCTAAACTAAGAACAACTGGTGTATTTAAGGGCTAAATCAGGGCTTTCTGGTAAGACCAAGGTTTAATTAGTTTTTGTATATTCAAATTGGCTTTGTTTCAGGGCTTATTAGTCTGCGATAAGCCAGATTGGTCAAATAAACAACTTTTTGCGGCCCAGCATTCAGTCACTGTCCAAAGCGTGCTTGTCTAAACTGCGTGAGGATAACACTGAGAAAATAGTGATTTTGTACATACCTACAGGATGTTCACTTACGTACGGATTTATTGAACAAGTTGAGTACCTACTTAAGGTTTTAAACCTAATTACGATGAATCTATACATTACAATTAGATCATCATCCTGTTTTAAATCTAGTTACGAACACAAGATATTAAGTAGTAAAATATAAAAAAACTGCAATACTAGATCCAAAAATTAATGCTATTTTATTGAATATGTAATAAACTCAAAAACTACGTAGGTACCTACCGTAAAATTTATTGTGACATAAAATAGTTAAGTGGAAGTAAAAAAACTGGTCAAGTGGAAGCCTGTATGGAGAGGGTTCTGTACCATTTACTTTTCCATGAGAACTATAGGACTTTTGTTTACGTTTTCATGTAAACTATAAGAGAGTCCCTATATTATATTTTTTTTTAAATTTTAGTCAGTAGTTTCGGAGATAAGAAGGGGGGGGGGATGCTCGATTTTTGTATTCTCTTGATATCTTTTTAAATATGTAATTTAAAATAATAAAATATTATATGTGTATTCCTTATAACGAGCCCTTCCCATTGATATGTAACACGTTGGACTTATTATTCTTAAATTTTCTGATTTGTCCTCTAAAATTGACCCCCAAAATCGAAATTCGGTTATGTAGTAGTAGGAGACGTTGTTTTTAGTAGATGCGGAGAAAATAAGCTGTGACAAACAGACAGACAGAGATACACGAGAGAGACAGAGAGTCACCAACTCAACCTACCTGCTTTTTAGGTAGATTCCTTAAAAATATACCTATTGCAATGGGTCGTGTGTTAGCAACTGATGAAAATTTCATCATATCTTCGTCGATTAAGACTGCCAGACCCTAAAACCACCCTTCGTTCCTATACGGGATAGAACACTTCCTATGAAACAAGATAGAGGTCGAATTTCTAAACCGATCAAAATGAAACAACACAAAAATGTATTGGCCCAATACCTTGAATAAGTTCGTAGAAGAACGAGATCCGCCATCTTGTTTCAAAATAGCGGTCGCTCAAATTTTTAAAAAATAACATATATTAAGAATCATAGATCCAAACGAACCATAGATCCAAGGAAAGCTCTTGTTAACACCTACATTTTATTTCAAACTATTTTTCAATCCGCTCTCTCGTTTTAAAAGGGCGGCCGCTCAAACACCGGTAAAATTTTCGCATTTAAAATGAGAGCCATTGTTTATGACACACATGTGTAAAATGCCTGAGTATTTATGCTTTATGTATTTTTGTAACATGTATATATCAAATAATACATGTATCTCTTCCCTCGACGAAGCACCCCGCAATGCATCGGTAAATATGTGTTTCTCGCTCTACTATGTGCTTCGTCCGTGCGCTATATAGCTAACGCGATTGAATGACTATAAAATGCTTTCTATGAACAGATCGACATCATTGCTTCGATTTGCTGTCTTGTTTCAAAATAGCTGCCGGCTAAAGAAATCTACCTTAAATGAGTGCGCGTCACCGATTTTCTTTTGTCTTTTAAGGTACGGAACCCTAAGAGGGGTGTTAATAGTTACGATGGAATATAAGATACCTTTTCTTTGTTGATTCTCTCAGTATTGTTTTTTACTTTCTGTTTGAAATTACCACTGCTGACCATCCTGTGCCAGGACATCCTGTATATTTTACTTGATAATAATGTTAGTTTTGATTATGCACACGCGAAGCCCACAAGGTTGCAAAGTGGTGTTACAGAAATACAAAAAGCATAAATAAAACCCACAATGCGCGTTTAGACTAGAACTTATCTTATTGAATGTCAAAAGGTATATGAAAATTACAATTGGTCTTAGTTCAAGCAAAAAAGACTGAGAATGGTTAGCGAGAAAATCTAAAAGCCCTACGAAGGTTTTAAATCATGTTTAAGAGTCTTGGCGAAATGTGGTTCTGAATAGGTAATTCTTAGGTTGCGTGTAAGACCAACTAGACACGCTTTACAATGTGGAGTGCCAAAATATAACCAAAGGAGAACCTTTTTAAAACCAGAAGCTCTCAGAACTTTTAAGTCGGATTTCTAAGCAAGCATAACGTTATTGTATACTCCTTTGGAAGCCCATTTAGCTTTTTGAATAACTGTTTAGCCCTAGGAGCTATTTGCATAATAAAAAACTTAAGTATAACCTTAGGTAAAATTTAAAACCAGAAAATTACTATTCTAGGACCTAGAAGCATATATCAAAACCACGGTCTTGAAAAAATGTTACTTGGGAAAGGAGTACCTGCCTGCCTGAAAGGGGTCCATTGTATACTGAGTCTCAATTGCTCTCGCTAATAATTTAAGTTGTTTTATTGAATTATGTATTACTAACTAATATCAAATCTCGTGTATTATTTGCTTATGTATATATATGTGTAGGTATGTATATGTATATTTATATATGTGTGTATGTATGTGTATGTATATATGTATATATTCTTAAGTATCATGCAATGCAACGTAAGTTCATAATATCAAAGTCAGCTCGTCGATACCATTAAACAAAAATCAGCATCCCTAGATACGGGTCTCTGACCTAGTTAGGAATGCGAATAAACATTTTCACCATAGGATGTGCTCAATCTCTCCCAACTCAACCATATTATGTTAATGGTATGTATATGACATATATAAAGTTATTGTAAATTAATAAATAAAAAATAAACTAAATAAATAAATTATAATTTTCCACGAGACACCTGTTCATGTGACTGACATATTGTGTTAAAGTATGCGAATCTGACTTTCTACGGCTCTTTAAACCGTTGGAATCAAACTTGCAAGTATTTAACCGGTTTTATTTTCATTCATTTAATTCAATTCATTTATTTCAGTCGCCTTCGTAATAACGATGTTCAACTCGATCATTTTGGCCGAAATGAGTGATAAACAAAAGGACAGAAGCGAATCGGAGGCTTTCTCCATTAACGACATGTTAGAGATATCTTCGTCGCAGGGCAAAGCCAAGACCTTCCAGAAAGTTCTTATGGCCAGCGTCGACGTCCTAACAGAAGTGGAAGGATTCTTCGATGTTTAAACACAAACCAAAAATATGTGTAGTCTCAGTCACGCGTGATTGTTTCTCGTATTAAACTAAATATATTTGTATCATTCTTTAATAAACTAGATAAGTTTTTAGATATTTTGTATTTTTTTGTTTTTACTCGCATACTTAGATGTCATTGTTTGTACTATGCACTGCGTTACAAAATAAATAAGCATATATTTTTTATTTATATTATAAAGCACTAGTTTTGAAACTTATTTCGCCCACCACTCATTAAGAACGTTAAAAAAACTATGGCCCCCTATTTTTACAAACTTTTATTTACATTGCAACGTTCAGGTCAAATCTTGCAAACGGAATTAGAACCACCTCCTCTTATCCTATGACATTGAAATATTACGTGTTGGTTCAGTTCCGATGACGATGCATTTTTGAGGTGAGCTTGACATGGCTGCTGCGCCCCGGGTTGGCTCACGACGAGGGGACTCCTCAACATCAGCACATTCAGGAAATTTTGTATACGCATTCAATTATGATGGCCCGTTATAAGTTTAACATGGAATGGCTGCTGAGCCCAGGGTTGGCTCCCGATGAGGGGACTCCTCAGCGGTCAAGAGCACAGACACGAAATTTTGTATACGCATTCAATTATGATAGCCCGTTATAAGTTTCACCATGACATGACTGCTGCACCAAGGGTTGGCTCGGAACAGAGCATTTTAATAAAAGCTTGTTTTTATAATGAGTTCTTCCTTATAAAGTTATAAAAAACTAAAAACAGCTATTGCCAATATTATTTTGAAACGTGTCATATGATATGAATACGATAGATAGGTTATGGGCCATATCCTATTTCTGAGTTCAAAGTAAAATATTTTAATAGGAGCAAATTAAAGGCATACTTATACATATTTAAAAATATTTTTCCAAACATAGTTACTCAGAGAGACTTAACATGGACTCACTCGAGGATAGGCGCCTCCAACATGATATACGTTTTCTGTACAATATTATTAATAATAAAATAGACAGTCCCTATTCTGTTGGCAGAATCTCCTACCGAATCCCAAACAATAAGAACCAGGGTTCGCGATTTATTTTATCTACCAAGAGTCAATACCAATTATGGTCAAAATAGGTATTTTTATAGAGCACTTCGATCATATAACCTAAACATTCAATGTATGGATATTTTTAATTTATCTTCAAATACTTGCTTTCGAAAAAATTAGAAATATGATAAACAGCCTTCGGGTTTGATTGGTATTTCTTCGTCCGTTAGGTATGTAGGCTGTGTTACTTAGGTTACTACCCTATAACAATGCTTTCTAGCTAGTATAATATTTTCTATAAAAGTTCATATGTATATTAACTTTATAAGTACATTGTGATGTATATATATATATATATATATATATATATATATATATATATATATATATATATATATATATATATATATATATATATATATATATATATATATATATATATATATATATATATATATATATATATATATATATATATATATATATATATATATATATATATATATATATATATATATATATATATATATATATATATATATATATATATATATATATATATATATATATATATATATATATATATATATATATATATATATATATATATATATATATATATATATATATATATATATATATATATATATATGTATATATATTTATATTAACTAAACTTTTACATTTTATTATTACCTTATCGTATTATTAATTTATTATTTGTGCACGTGTATGTATGTATATATGTATGTATGTTATATATCATCATATATCTTAAATACATCTACATAACTCATAATGTGGCTTCCCTATCCCTTTCCCCTTACTTAAACCTGCATTTTTTTCATAGCTCCTTGCGCTGTAACAAAAGATTTTGTTTAATTGTGAAAACTTTTAATTGGCCTTAGATTCGTATAATATGTGAGCATTAACCCTTGGAGTAAATGGGTATTTTCATGGATGCATCTGTCTCTTTTGCAGGATTTTCGGCAACATCGACCTTAAAGTACTATAACTACGAAACTACTACACCAATCATAAAAAGAACAACTGCACAATGATTGCATTGAAATTTCGAATATAGAATATTGAAATATCATTTTGTAAAACAATTAGATAATTATGAATAAATATGAGAACGTCAAAGAAGTGAAAAAAACGCGGAACCAGATCTGGTCGTATCATACTCAACGGATAATTGTTTCAGAACCAGATTTGGTCGTATCATACTCAAGGGGTTAAGTATAAAACGCTGTAAGTTTTCCGAAAAATAAAAATAAATAAATAAATAAATAAATAAATAAAATATACATAAGGGGGCAGCCTGGTTTAGATGGCAATAAAAACATGTTTTTCATTTTTTCTATTTAAAAGTAAATTGAAATCTATTCATGAATCTTTTATCTCTGGAATAGCTAATAGTCTCATATTGCTATAAGTTTTAAAAAACTTACTACTTTCCTTAAAAGAAAACTTTAAACGCGTTTTCCTTAATACTGTGAGGGACCACCCCTCACTAGACTCCAGGTTGTGCGGTGTGAGGTGGTGTTGTCAACTTGTGGGTTATCTCCGTATTAAAAGGCGATTTTGAGTGAATCAGAAGGTATTTATTGAATTGATTGAGAGTTCGTTATTTCCAGTTATAACGCTTCCCGAATAGGTTATGTTGTCGCGGATGAAGTGACTCGCAGAATGGATGCGTTTACGAGGATGCGAGGATAAGGGTTTTACTTGTGCTCCTAGTACCTCGTACTGGGCACTGCTCGAGTCTGTGGGAATGCAGACTGATGCTTCTCGATAAGGAAAGGAAGGAAAAGGAAACCAAGGAGCCGGACTCGTTGATATTATATTATAAATTATATTTTTTTATGTATGTATGTATATTTGGATGTATGTATATGTATATTTATGTGTATATGTTTATGTATGTGAGCTGTATTGATACTTTTATTTAATATTACACGGTTGGCTGTAAGAAATCGTGAAACGATAAGCCCGCCGTTTGTACTAAGTTAAAATAGAATTTAAGTTTTCTTTACCCATGTAATTTTTTTTGTTAGTACAATAAAGGTATATTTCATTTCATTTCATTTCATTTCATTTCATTTCATTTCATTTCATTTCGTTGAGAGCGACCTCGTGAGAGGGGTAGTACCGAGTATGCCGTAGCAACCTTGGGGAGGTGATCACTCGAGGAATGATACTTTGGTTGCTTTTTCGTCGGTTTATATAGGCCGGGAAATAATGCAATTCAAAATATTCCGAGTATTGTTTCATCGTGCTGATTCATCGCTCCACGAGTTAAAATAATAGCTGAATTGTGTCTGTGTATTTCACTGGAAATCAATGCATTTGTTGATTGCATGTGACGGTACTTAAGGGCCGTTACAAAACCATGTTTTTCAGTTTTGCGCCGGTGATAAAAAACTAGTTGACGGATCGAGTTGTTCTAAAAAAAAGAAAGATTATCAAATTCTCTTCTAAAGATTATTAAAGTATTTTTATGTATTTTTTATTACTATTTAAACACAAAAATTTTGAGCGAAAATCTATTTTATTTCTGTAAACACTTGAAAAATTGGTTGGAAAAATGAAAAGGTGCTTTAGCGCGCTGGTACGACCCGAAAATTGTTGCACGCCGTTAAAAGCGCAAGATTGAATATCTGGGGCACTATAGATATTAGCTGCTTCAACTGATATTGATGATCAAAATTGAGGGTAAACGGCGTCCTGGAAGGAGGAAAAAGTCGTAGCTGTGCAATGTCAGAGAGTGGACCGGGATCACCAATGCGGAGCAGCTCTTACGGATGGCGCGAGACCGAGAAATGTTTTCAGAGCTAACGGCCAACCTTCAGAATGTCACTTCAAGAAGAAGACGTATTGTTTAGAATCGTTTTGTTATTCCGAATGCCACAGGGTAAATTAACTGTCCAAATATAAAGTAAGTAGTTGTCTAAATGTTCAAATGTCAATAAATTAATATAAATATATCGTGCTTAGTATCAAATGAAAGGCCTGATGTATCTATATGAAAAAATACGTAAACTACAAATGTTTTTAAAAAATCCGTAAGAAAGATAATTATAAATACAATACCTAGTTCACTTTCTGTAACTGCAGTCGTGTGTTTCATTCTTTTTAATATATTTACTTTTTAAACATTTTTATTTTTGTTTTATTTCCTGCTGGATATGTTAGATACATTTAATATGACCTGTTTTTGGGAGTGGTTTAAATAATAGTTTTATCTCATTTTATATAAAACTATCACTTTTATATTAACATCACTTTTACTCTTTTCAATGCACATTTTAAAATCCATTAACCATATACATATAGTTCGTTCGTATTCATTTTAAAATCAAATCCCCTCAAATGTGAGGCGTCCCTTAAGGGATGCCTTGGCAAAATGTATACAAAATGTATATAAATTTATATAAATGTAAATATAAATGTAAATGTGCGCCGCTTTATAGTAATCCGCTCTATAGTAATGCTATAGCTCTATAGTAAACCCTGCTCTATGTAAATGAAAATGTAAATGTAAATATAAATTTATATACATTTTGCCGTAGGCAACCCGAGCTAATCGCCATTCATTTGAGGGGTTAACCCACTTCGTTCAAGTCAGAATAATACCCTACTTATCCCAAAACACATTACCACTTTTTTTTCCTACTCCTTCTCCGTATGCATGCACTGTGTAATCAGCTTCCTCCAACTATTAGGCGCTAGCTCGCTGTCCACTTTTAAGCAATCATTGAAAAAGCACTTCCTTTCACAATAAATATGAACCATAAATTCCAACCTATCCTTTCTTTTCTTACCTTATTTTGGCAGTTTATTTATTTACTTATTTATTTATTTATTTATTTGTTAATATAATGTTTATATGTAATACGTCTGACTCAAAAATTTATTTATTTATTTACTTTTACTTTAGATACACACACAATATATACCATGTGCTGTAATTGAAAATTTAATTTTAAGCTACAATTTCATTTTTGCTTTATCTTATTTTCACATCAGCATGTTGGTTGATTGCAAGATATTGTAATGTAGCAATAAGTCCGCCATTGTACCTTATTTTTATTGTGCAATAAAGAAATTTTCATTCATTCATTCATTCATTCATTATATTAGTACCTACTTAAGAAATAGATGCTTGCCATTGTTATAAAAATTTGTTATGCTTTTTTTGAATCTTGTCACGAGGCTATTATCTGTCGCGGTTCACTGCCCGTAGCCATAGCAATTTCTATATGACTCATTCATTGTTGTACGAGGCCAATCTACAATGTGTCTATGTTGCCGTAACTGCCGAAAACTGTTAAAATACGAACTGACCAGTAACGAAATACGCAAAAACCTCCATGGGGCACAAACATTGACATTCATCTATTGTACTTTAGGGTATAGTAAATCAATATATCCTTCTGATGGCTTTTCCGAGAGTATACGTTATTAGGTTTAATTTTTTTTTTTATAATTTAAGAAAATATATAAGAATTATTTTACCACATCGATTCGTCACTCCTAACAGGGCAGTGCCTGTTGCAAGTGGACATCAATTTTAAATGATCGCAATAATAAATATGGTTTTATGAAAAAGATTTAATTAAATCTATTGGTTGCATAAGCTAGAACAAAATGTTAATAAATTTTTACAGTAAATTAAAAAAACATCTAAGTATTTATTAATTAATAAAATAATCATTAAACAATAACAGTAGTAGGAAATAATTATACAATAAATCCATATACAAAATATTATTATACGTAATACAAATAAAAATCTTTGTTTACTATTGTATACATATAAGTAATTTATATTGTCAAAGATGTGAGGGTGTGTAAAGTATGGGCATGATTGCGATTCTTCGTGAACTAAAATAGGAACCTAGTTCAACCGAACGAGACAGAGCAATACATTAGAACGGAATTCGAAATGAACTGTCGTCGATTTTTCCGTGCTAAAACTGTCGAACTTTCGAATGAACACATTTCGTGCGGTGTTAGGTTTAGCTTATTTTTAATCTTCAGTGGGTAGTTTTAATCCTAAAAAGTGACTACCGTTCATTTCATATTCCGTTCTGACGTACTGCTCTGTCCCGTTCACACTAACTAATTTCCGATTTTCTACAGTCTTATTTATAAACGTAACTTAAAATTTGCGATGCGTCTCAGACACAGCCGAGTGAAAATCGTGATTTATAAACGTTGCCTAACGCTAGGACACAGCTCAGTCGCGTCCTATCTCAAACGTCACTTTGCGCACCGGTCGGACCGTGTTTAGCGAATTAAGTACAGGTTTTGTGGCTGTGTTAATCAATAAAATGGACGATTTATCGGTGAATTCGGTATTTTCGGATAATCTGCGGATGTTAGGACAGAGGCGGACTACCAAAACATACAAAAACATTTTGACCCGTTCACCGAGTTGACGGAAGACGAATTTCGATATAAGTATCGATTTTCTAAAGTGAACTTTACGAAAATAGGCATTAAACAGTATTAAAAATAAAACTAATCAGTCATACAAATTACTTTTTATTTCTTACAGATTCCTGGTCTAAAATGGCCATTCTTTTTAAATAAATCGCCTCGTTATGCCGCATCATCTGCTCACGCAAAGCAATTTTCGCTCATACAAAGCAATTTCCCGCTTCTCTCTATTCTCCAACTGTTTCTTTTGCATAAGAAACAGCTTGCTATTGCGAATTGCACCTCAACATACGCAACCGACGACCGAAAAGATCTGACAGTTCGATGAGCGTTGTGTACGAAAAAGGCGAAAATAGCCGGTTACATCACTGTATTGCCAGGATTAAATTGACCGCCTAATGTCTCTGCTTGCGCGCGACTAAAATTTAAAGCAGTTTTTAAACCCTACATTTGCATAATATCTAGTATTTTCGCACCGAGAAACAACTCATTAGAAGAATATATTTTAGGCGTTTTGAATATAATTTTGTACTGGTCCCACTTACTAAATTCCAGAACTAATTAGGAGACCAACAAAAAGTCAGCAAACTTGGGTGACAAAAAGATCCAACTTAACTAGTTTTGCAGTACCCCTCAGGAGATCCGCTTTGGCCAATCCAGCTCCAAACTGTACAACAGCCTACCACTGAACATTAAATTTATTGAAATTTAACATAGTGAACAGATTGAGTTCATACATTTTAAACCGACTTCAAAAAAAGAAGTAGGTTGTCAATTCGGTTGTATCTTTTTTTTTAATGTTTGTTACCTCTGAAACTCTGGTATTTATAAACCGATTTGGAAAATTCTTTCTTTTTATTTAAAAGAATATGCTTACAGATTGGTCCCATTCTTACCAAAATCCTGTTCTGATGATGGGATCCATAAGGAATTGAGGGAAATCCTCAAATATTATCATATGAAGTTGAAAATTAAATTCAATTCCGATGACAATGCATTTTTTACGGTAATCATGTCCCGATTCTATGCCCTGGGTTATACTATCCGCATTACAAAGTGGCGAGTCAGGTAATTTATCATCGAAATCGTGTCATCTCTTTCGCACTTGCACGGCCTTATGGAGCGATACCTGTAACCGTAGTGTAGGTAGTTTACGCATACAAAAGGTATGCGTAAAATATATAGTTGTCGACGAGGGGACTCCTCAACGGTCAACAGCATAGACATGAAGTTTTGTATATGCATTCAATTACGACAGTCCGTTCTAAGTTTTACCAAGACAGGACTGCGGCACCCAGGGATGGCTTCCAACGAGGAACTCCCCAACGGTCAACAGCACAGACACATCATTTTGTATACGCATTCAATTATGATAGCCCGTTCCCAAGTATCACTATGACATGGCTGCTGCACTTATAAACAATTTTGGAGTCGGTTTTTTTTTGTTAAAATATTGTCTATTATAATTTGAACGACTGCAGACGTTGTATGTCTCATTAGGTAATTATATATTTAAATAAAATAATAATTAAACTGTAATTTATTTAACTTGATTGTATTCTGGATTATTCTTGTCGATATTTTAGATAATAATTTATTTCTTTTAAATTATATTTTGACCGTTAGTAGTGTTTTAATTTTTTTTGTTATACATAAAATTACTTGCAATAATTTATCGATAATTGACATTTGTTTCGAATTTTGTATAAGTAATAAAACATTTTTTTTTCAATTCATTACGATAATGTTTATAAGATTTCTCAAAATGATATTTATTAAAATAAATTGTCTATTAGAATTTGACTGTTGCAATTTATCACTAGAGAGACTATAATCATACCATAGTAGAACTAATAATAGTCGACTGTTGTAATTTAAAACTAACGTAAACTCTAATTTATCTTATAAATAGGATAGAAAACGAATTTACCGCGTGAAATTTGTAGGACCCGACGTTTCGGTGACGTTGCAGCCGCCGTTGTCTAGGGTAGACTGAAGAGCTGTCAGTCCGTTGTTTTGCGGGTAGGCCGCAAACCGCTGCCGCCACTGCGTAGGTTATAACGGTGGTGGGGGGCCGGGCTCGGAGCGCGGGAATTTTTAAGTCTACCCTAGACAACGGCGGCTGCAACGTCACCGAAACGTCGGGTCCTACAAATTTCACGCGGTAAATTCGTTTTCTATCCTATTTATAATGTCAAACAACCGCGATAGTCTTCGATCTAATTTATCTTGTCTTCTATTACTTGATACGATATATCTATTTCGTTCTAGTTTTTTGTAAACTATCGTAATATTATAAATAGGATAGAAAACGAATTTACCGCGTGAAATTTGTAGCACCCGACGTTTCGGTGACGTTGCAGCCGCCATTGTCAAGGGTAGACTGAAGAGCTGTCAATCCGTTGTTTTGCGGGTAGGCCGCGTACCGCCACTGCGTAGATTATAACGGTGGTGGGCCGGGCTCGGAGCGCGGGAATTTAGAAAATCCGTCTTGCACACAACACTCACTTTATCCTGTTTTACGTCTTTGCGTTCGGCGTTCGGCGGCGGGAACATTTTAAGAAGAGGGTTCCACGTAGAAGAGAGTTTGTAACCGTCGTCTCTGTTAAAGTTCGGGGTTCTTCTTATTTCAATGGCTTCCCGGATCATGCGAGGAAAGTAGAATTGTTCTTTGGATAGCACAATGGGATTTTGAAACTGCATCCAGTGGTTACTTCCGCTATCCAATATATGTTCGCAGATCGCCGATTTTTCTGTGACGGTTTTTCTCGCCGACGTTGGGTGCACCGAAACGTCGGGTGCTACAAATTTCACGCGGTAAGTTCGTTTTCTGTCCTATTTATAATGTCAAACAACCGCGATAGTCTTCGATTTTATATTATCGTAATATTGTCATTAAATATTGAGATTAATTTGACTATTATGCTAGAAGTATAATATTATGACCTGATTTAGTCCTATATACATGACATATCTTATTAAAAAAAAACGAATATGTGTGTAAATATTCACTGTTTGGTGATGATGGTGTATTATTTAAATGCGACTCAAACTGTTAACTGGACAGTTTGAAAACACAGTCCGGTTTGGTATAATATTTTCAAGAAACTTTTTAATAATTATATCAAATATTATAATTAACAATGCGTTGTAAATATTATTACCAAATATTTTTAAGCTATTGCATAGCTTTTATCGCGGGCCTAGCCCAGCGCGGCGACCGAATGAAGAAATTTCTTAACGAAAATTAATGATTTTAAACTGATAATTACGTCTAAACGAGTACTGCTTACGATTCGAAAAAAATATATGTTAAACAAGAACATTTTCCTAATATTCTTAGCCTTCAATATTTTATATTTTGTTTTTATTACATAGTGTAATTAATTTGTGAAATTAGGTCTAACCGAACACAAAAACGACTACCACGCAAATATTATCTGGCGTATTATTATGAAACCTGCACCATTTTAAATATAATTTAATTATCTATCTTTTTATCTACGATTTTTTTTCGAATAGTCAAAGAATAAAAGAATAATATCCGGTTTTGTTGCTTTATTGAATAACATTCGTGCGCGGCGCCCTATCGGAATTATTCCGAATCATTTGTTTCCCCAGCCCCATATGATTCGGAATAATTTCAACATTTGCCGATAGAGCGCAGTTATCTGATATCAGAAATAAATTGAATTAATACAGTATGACCGCGGCTACTGTTACGGTAGGATTCTGACATTGTGTTCCGAAAGAAGACGAAATAAATTACGTTATTAAAAAAACAAAATGGCCAGGAAATCAAAATTTTTACAACATAAACGCCGTATACTGGAGAAAAATAGATTATTAAGGTAAGTAACGTGTATTATTACGTGTATATTATTACCATTTCTCTGCTCTGACGTTCCTTGCCTGACGTCACATTGGGGTGACTAGACGAATAGGTTTCGTGCAACAAGTTCACTAATTAACAGTTATAAAATAAAATACGTCATTTTATTTCATAAACTGACGTGATTACTGTTAGATCAAACTTGAATATTGATTTTGAAAATCGATTTAGGGTCGATTTCAATATGAAACCTGCGGGTAAAAGTACCTACACATAAGTATAAGTTGAACCGTCGATTTGCTAAATTCATTCATAAAGCGACAAATTTTCATTCGTGATTTTCGTAGTATGACGTAAATTATACTTTGGTTGGAGGGGGTTGTACCTATTTGTTGCAATAAGATCATTTTGTGGTTTTTAGCCAAAAATCTAGTAGTAGAGTAGAGTGGGGCAAAAATGCGCACTTAGATTTTAATTTGGTATATTTTTTTTGTTATAAAAGCTAGAACTCTAAAGTAGATTGATAAACATTCTCAATCTTACTCCTATTAAAATTGTATAACGTTTTCATTTCTAGTGTAAGCACCGGACTTTTGATAATTTTTTTTAAAAAAATTGGTAAAAACGCACTTTTGCCCCACCGGTGGGGCAAAAGTGCGAATCTGGTGGGGTAAAAGTTCGCAGGATTAGGGTTTAATAATTAATAATTAAAATAGCATGGCTTGTTTACAGAATATTGTATTTATTGAAATGTAATATGAATAAGTAATGTAACATCGTAATGTAGGCTACTGTAGGCCTAATTAAAAATACTTAAAAGTAGTTATAACTATATGGCAGGCCAATTCCCTACTCAACAGTTATCACAGTAGAATTCGCCTTTGCCTTCGTAAGAGGAACATGCCTCGTGCCACCACTCTTTGCAATTTTTGCACTCGATCCAATCTTCCGTTGGAGGATCTTCGTACTCTTCCTCGCACCCTGGACAGATTGCTGCTCTCTTTAAAACCTTATTTTTGATATTTTTTTTGGGCTTAGCTTGAGTATCGGTAGAGGTCATTTTTCTTTTAAACTGTGAACCTACTGCCCTGGAAGTTTGTAAATTATTTTTAAATGGTGAGCTGGTAATTATTTCGGACTTTTGTCCTTTTCTCCTTCTTTGCTGTGCATCCTTCCTTTTTGGGAGCGGCCTGATTTGTGCAGGAGAGACTGGTTTAAGTGGCGGTGGCTTGCTGGTGGCCAAAGCATTGTTCCGAGTTTCTCCAGATGGTGAGTTTTCTGTTTGTTGAATACCAGAGGTAGATGGAGCATTTGCTTCTTTAGTTGCTGAGCCTGAAGTAGATGGGACTACATCGCCTCCTCCAGATAGCGGAATTCTGTGATTGACCTCCAAATCTGCTTCTGAGGGTATCGGTGTTTCTTTATCAAGTTGCTGCATATCTGTCACTGCACACGGTGCAAAATCGTCATCCGTAAATATCCCAGGATCAATTGGAACAATCCCACAAATCTTAAAAGCCTTGACAGCCTTTTCTACCGTAGCACTTCTGCAAAAAGCTTTGCCAAATAATTCCGCTATCTGGAACTGTGTAATAACTCTTCCTGGGTTATCTACTGACCAACCAGTTGTTGCAAGCTTCTGCATAGTAAGTTTTGAGTGCTTTAAAGAAACATCGGTCGAGTGGTTGAACTTTGTGGCTGCTGTGAGGTGGGATTGACAGCATATGAATGCCGTTATCTCGGCAAAATATTATAGCCTCCAACGACAAGTGCGAACTATGGTTATCAAGAATCAACAAGGCTGGATTGTCCTTGGTCGCCTTAATATATTTTTGAAAGTGCTTGATCCACACCAAAAAAAGGTCTGTGTTCACATATCCACTGTCGGAAATAAGCATCACAGAGGCTGGTGGTGCGCCATTCATTAGCTCTGGTTTCGTCCGTTTTCTTTTGAATATGAGTGCCGGGGGTACGTATTGTCCAGCAGCACTTATTGCACAGATGGCCGTAACTAACTGACCCCTCTCAGCTGAGCTGATTTTTCCTACAGCTTTTTTGCCAGTGGCAGAAATTACTTTTGGTACGTGATTTGTTGGTACAGTTGATAAACCGGTTTCGTCCATATTGTAAATGTTGTCAGACGTGAACTTATGTATCATCATAAGGTCGGACAAATTACTGAAAAACACATTCAGTTGCACTTTGTTGAAACCCATGATTCTGGCAAGACTTGTTTGCTGAGGAGTTCTCAGACACAGATGATATTTCTTCATAAAGTTCAATGCCCAATCTTTTCCTGCTGTCTTAGAATCCTTGTTAAATTTATGGTCGATGCCGTTTGATTCGGCGTACTCAAAGGCTAGTCGTCTTAAATCTTTGAATGTAAGACCATAGAAAGAAGTGTCCATGTCTTTACAATGACCAGCTAATTCAACTTCTTGTTGTTTTGTAAAGGTTGCAGTGAATCGTCCGAGTTTTTCAACGCCAAATCCTTTTTTTAATCTTTGTCGAAGAGCAGACTCTGTAATACCCAAATCTTTGGCGATGCCGCGATTTGAATCTCCCCTTTTTAGTCTCTTTCGAGCTATTTCCAACATCTCTGGAGTACATATTTTTCTCTCGGTCTTCCTTTGGTATTTCCTGAAACAAAATCGATAATCTAATTTAGTAAAATAATCCTGTAATTGAATTTATTGTAATTAAGGCATTATGTTTAAGGACTTATATCTGTTCTAATGCACAAACAAATAAATGAAAAAGAAATCCCAGTTGGGGTAAAAGTGCGCGCGCACTTTTGCCCCACCGTACTTTGCGCACATTTGCCCCATTAATACAAAATCTTTATCACCATCAAATGCTGCTATCTATCGGAAATATTTCTAAATGCCTTGTATGACATAACGCATAACATAAACATGTTTATTGAATTTTCCAAACAATTATTCACTTTGGTTTATATTTATTCACAATATACTATTTGCAAACAATCAAAATAATACATCAGAACAATAAAAAAAGAAGTTTACCTCATGGTTTCGACGTTGTTCACGCAAGCCGGCTGTCACTGCACATAACAACAATCCGCCATGACACCTTCTAAATGAAATTAGCGTTGCCAACCCATAGTTCACCGAAACGGAAATACTGGCACTGCGCACTTTTAGACGCCGCGCACTTTTACCCCACTCTACTCTAATCATAATAATTCTACTTATAACTTAGTTAGGCGCATATCTGACTCATCCATATTTATACTGACTCTAACGCTGTAGGTAGACAGTCTTTTTTTAAAATTTGTCAGTTTTTAAACCTTCTTTTATTTTCTAACTTCTACTACTTCTAATTTCGAACTTGGAATGCTATTTCGAATTTCGAACTTGAAATCGTACTTCGAATTTCAAACTTGAAATTGTGCTTCGAATTTTGAACTTGACATTCTACTTCGAATTTCGAACTTGATATTCTACTTCGAATTTCGAACTTGAAATTCTACGTCGAATTTTGAACTTGAAATTTTTCTTCGAATTTCGAACTTGACATTTTACTTCGAATTTCGAACTTGAAATTCTACTTCGAATTTCGTACTTGAAATTCTACGTTGAATTTCGAACTTGACATTTTACTTCGAATTTCGAACTTGATATTTTACTTCGAATTTCGAACTTGAAATTCTACGTCGAATTTCGAACTTGACATTTTACTTCGAATTTCGAACTTGACATTCTACTTCAAATTTTGAACTTAATATTCATTCTACTTCAAATTTCGAACTTGACATTTTGACATTTGAAATTCGGAATTTCGATTAAATTTCGATAATATCGGAATTCGAATTAAAATTTCGAAATTTTGTATTGTGCTTTGAATTTCGAACTTGACATTCTACTTCTTTTTTCACAGGAAAAGACAAAAATTGGACAGTAATGAAGAGAATGTCGTGCAATGTAGAGCTGTTGAAAATATAGAAAATGTAACGCTACAAGAAAATCAATTCACAGCCAACAACTTCAAATTTATGAACAGCGTAATGAATGCATTACTCACGAAGTTGTTCTATACAGGAACACAGGAATTCCTGGCGATGGTAATTGTCTATTCCACTCGCTCATAAGTGTTTTGCAAATTCAAATTGAGACTTGTGACTTGAGAAATCAGTTACGCGATTCACCCTATTTAAACTCCTGCCACAATCCGCAAGAAGCATATAACAGTCTATCAAGCACTAATGATTACGGAGATTTGGATTGTTTGTACTTATTTTCAAAAATGTACAATCAAAATGTTTGTGTACATTATTGTTTTTACAACATAACTACAACGAATCAAGACACTATCTTTTGTCATTTTAAAGCGAATAATACACAAAACTGGATTCATCTTCATCTTCGTGAACAACATTTCACACCTTTTTATGAAGTATCAGATTTATTGGAGACAATACAAGACGCTACCCAAAATGAAGCCCATGTTGATGCCAATATTCAACTATTGCGTGACAATTATAATGAAGACCCTACCGAAGATAACCATAACGATCATGAAAATGAAATTGAGATTGATAGAGAAAATCGAATTGGTGAAAAAATTATGGATTTTATTGTTGATGGTACTATTCCAGTTTACACAAATTATCATAAACACAGTACAAGTCATATTGATTTTTATAAAGACTTTACGAGTAATTCATTTGGTCATTCTTGTATTATTTGCGACAGACTATGGTGGAAAAGAGACTTGAAAATGTCGACCAGTAAACATGAAAGTATTTTGAAAACAATACTGCAGGTAATCTTAATTATATAGTTTTTTTTTATTATTCACTTTATATTTTTCTTTCTATATCTTGATAATACGAATTTGATTTTTTTAGAATTACACACCTGGTGAAATTGTTCAAGTCTGCTCTACGTGTTATACATCTTTGGAAAAAGAAAAAAATCCTCTCATGTCAACCTACAATGGTTTTGCATATCTGAAAATTCCATCACATTTACCAACGTTAAACCTTATCGAGCAACGACTGATTTCACCGAGAATACCGTTCATGCAGATTCGTAGACTGAGACACGTTAATGGTCAGTACGGTATTTATTGCCAGATAATTAATGTTCCTGTCGAAGTTAATACAATGGTGAAACAATTGCCAAGAAACATTCAAGATGACCATTGCTTTTATGTGCATTTGAAAAAGAAGTTGATTCACAAAACTAGTTATGTCCACGGGCTTATTAATAAGAGTCATATTAAAGAGTGGTTGTCGTATTTAGTCTCTACGCCTCTTTATATTTATCATGACATTAAAATCGATGAATCTTTTTTTACCGGCAATGAACGTACTTCGCAATTCAATATGGATGAAATAAGTGAACACGTGCCAATTGAAGACAATTTAGTTGCGCAGCAACAAACTCTTTTGTGGAATGATGATTATTTTTTAAGTCTAGCACCCGGTGAATATAACAGGCCAGTCAGTATTTTAATGGATGAACATGCGGAAGAACTATCTTTTCCGACAATCTACGGCGGTCAGTTTCGAACATACAGAGATGGTGTTATTAAGCTATTGCATAGCTTTTATCGCGGGCCTAAGGCCAGCGCGGCGACCGAATGAAGAAATTTCTTAACGAAAATTAATGATTTTAAACTGATAATTACGTCTAACCGAGTACTGCTTACGATTCGAAAAAAATATATGTTAAACAAGAACATTTTCCTAATATTCTTAGCTTTGAATATTTTAGATTTTGTTTATATTACATAGTGTAATTAATTTGTGAAATTAGGTCTAACCGAACACAAAAACGACTACTACGCAAATACTATCTGGCGTATTATTATGAAACCTGCACCATTTTAAAGATAATTTAATTATCTATCTTTTTATCTACGATTTTTTTCGAATAATCCTTTTTTTTGAATTATTTAATAAAAAAATCGTTCGCGGCGCTCTATCGGAAGACGTTTAAATTATTCCAAATTATTTGCTTCCGCAGATGATTCGGAATAATTTCAACGTTTTCCGATAGAGCGAAGTTATCTGATATCAGAAAAAATAAAATAAATAATATAAATATATAATTAAAATTGCATAAATTGTTAAAAATGCTATGCAATAGCTTTACCGCGGCAGTCCCCGAGTGCCACACGTATTTTTTGTTTATTAGTTTATGTTATTTGATTTTGAGCATTCAATCTTTATTCTATTTTGATCTTTGGTTTATTTGATTTTAATTTTATCGAATATTGGTTTCCAGTACCAATAATATGTAGGTGTGTCCTAAAAATCCACGTGAAGAGATATCCTAAGGACACCCCTAATTTGCGAAGTGTGTAGTTTTATTTTAGTCTTGTCTATTTCAGTTTCAATTTTTAATTTTGTGTCGATATCAATTCATTTTTTAATTTTTTTATTGTATATTTTTTTGTAATAACAGCCGTAAATAAATATTTTTAAGCTATTGCATAGCTTTTATCGCGGGCCTAGGCCAGCGCGGCGACCGAATGAAGAATTTTCTTAACGAAAATTAATGATTTTAAACTGATAATTACGTCTAAACGAGTACTGCTTACGATTCGAAAAAAATATATGTTAAACAAGCCCATTTTCCTAATATTCTTAGATTTGAATATTTTAGATTTTGTTTATATTACATAGTGTAATTAATTTGTGAAAATATGTCTAACCGAACACAAAAACGACTACTACGCAAATACTATCTGGCGTATTATTATGAAACCTGCACTATTTTAAAGATAATTTAATTATCTATCTTTTTATCTGCGTTTTTTTCGAAAAATCCGTTTTTTTTGCTTTTTCGAATAACAAATTCGTGCGCGGCGCTCTATCGGAAGACGTTTAAATTATTCCGAATCATTTGCATCCGCAGCCGCAAATGATTCGGAATAATTTCAACGTTTTCCAAAAGAGCGCAGTTATCCGATATCAGAAAAAAATACAATAAATAAAATAAATAAATAATTATAATTGCATAACTTGTTAAAAATGCTATGCAATAGCTTTACCGCGGCAGTCCCCGAGTGCCACACGTATTTTATTGTTTATTTTATTTTTGAATTGCTAAGTAGCCAGTTTGTGTTGCAACGGTTTTCGTCAGTGCACCGTAACATTGTGCGTCTGTATCTCGATGAATTTTGGTAGTAATTTAAAAAATGTAGGTCGCTAACGGCTAAACTCGATGTATTCATCAGTCGCCTACAGAACCAGTCCATAAACAGACGGATCTCCGACGTCGTATCTGGTTATTGTACATACGTTTTGAGTGCGAAAGTTTATTATTTGTTTGCGAAGATAAAAACGACGAATACGGGAAATTTGGTGAGAAAAGAATCTTTTTTATCCTTATATTTATATGAGAAAAAATCTTTTTTAACTTTAAATAGAATATTTCTTCATTCTGAAAAATAGTGGCAAAAAAGGTATATACACCAAAACTAACCAAATAGGGTAATTCTCGTACTAGAATAGATAGTTTTCTTTTTTCATTTTATAGGTGCGCGCATAATTTTAAACTATATTTAAAATCTAGGTAGTTCCAAAAGCCACGGATCAAATAGAAAGTCATATCAAGTGAATATACAGAAAGTGAACTACTGTATTTATAACTATTTTTATTACGATTTTTAAGGATTTTTAAGCTATTGCATAGCTTTTATCGCGGGCCTAGGCCAGCGCGGCGACCGAATGAAGAAATTTCTTAACGAAAATTAATGATTTTAAACTGATAATTACGTCTAAACGAGTACTGCTTACGATTCGAAAAAAATATGTTAAACAAGAACATTTTTCTAATATTCTTAGATTTGAATATTTTAGATTTTGTTTATATTACATAGTGTAATTAATTTGTGAAATTAGGTCTAACCGAACACAAAAACGACTACTACGCAAATACTATCTGGCGTATTATTATGAAACCTGCACCACTTTAAAGATAATTTAATTATCTATCTTTTTATCTACATTTTTTTTTCGAATAATCCGTTTTTTTTGCTTCATCGAAAAAAAATCGTACTCGGCGCTCTATCGGAAGACGTTAAAATTATTCCAAATCATTTGCTACCGCAGCCGCAAATGATTCGGTATAATTTCAACGTTTTCCGATAGAGCGCAGTTATCTGATATCAGAAAAAATAAAATAAATAAATAATTATAATTGCATAAGTTGTTAAAAATGCTATGCAATAGCTTTACCGCGGCAGTCCCCGAGTGCCACACCTATTTTTTTTCTTTTATGTATTTGTCCATATATATATATATATATATATATATATATATATATATATATATATATATATATATATATATATATATATATATATATATATATATATATATATATATATATATATATATATATATATATATATATATATATATATATATATATATATATATATATATATATATATATATATATATATATATATATATATATATATATATATATATATAGATATATATATATATATACATGTATATTTCCGGAATGTACCCAATCAGACTTTCATTTGACACTAAACACGATATATTTATGTTAATCTATCGACATTTGAATATTTGGACATTTAAACAACTAGGTACTTTCTTGAAATTTGGAGAGTTAAGCATACTAAGTAAGTAAAGTTTAGTAGGTTACTATATTCAACTCAGGATGACATAACGTTTCTAACAATTCCACACACTCCTAAATCAGTTAAAGCGTTTAGGAGTTATGGTAAATAAAGAAACGGAAAACTTACATAAATGAACCCTAAACACATTACACCCCTTTTTTGTGGGGCTATCGTGTAAAAAGGAGGTAATTTCCAATCAAATCCTTCCTATATGTAGTTACCCAATTATCAATGGTTTAAGAGTTATATCACTTTTTCTGATTCATTTCAAAATTTCCTCCCGCTCGTACAAAAATAATAATAATAATAATAATAATAATAATAAACTCTTTATTTGCACTTAAAAAGTATACAAAAAAGGCGAGCTTATTGCCACATGGCAATGTCTTACAGCTAACCTAAACATAGTGGTACATGCGCGCATTGTGAAAATAAAGATTATTACATAACATACAGACAAGTGGAAGAATTTAAGACTAATAGTGCCCGAGGAGAGGAAATTGGGGGAGGAACAGGAGAGAAAGGGAAGAACTGGTTACTTCTTAGAAAGGTAGTAATCCTTAAGGTGAGTCTTAAACGATGGTAAAGAAGGCGAGTTTCGTATATTTGCTGGGAGATCGTTCCAGAGTCTTGCACCATGGACACAGAAAGAATAGGAATAGAAATCACTATTATGACTCGGAATTTTTAATAAACTGTCAGAGGCTGACCGAAGTACGAGACCGTGTGAACTTAGTGGTTCAAAAAGCTCCTGGAGATAGGATGGTGTTAGATGGACAAAAATAACAATATTTCAAAGAATATTAATTTGTAGGAAATATTTCTGATATTTTGTTCTTACTAATTACACCACTTTCTAGCAAAAATGATTTCACGATTATTTATTTCATATAACAATAGTAAATCATGTGTTTATAAATATTTTTTATTTATTCAGTATTAACATTTAAATTTTGAATGAAGTTTACTTAGAAAAAATGTTCAACAGAATAATAAAGTAGTAGTTAAACAGGGTCTACATTTCGACCTGTTTTAAAAAAGTACTAATCACTGATAATTTTGAAATTTAACTTAACCCCTCAAATGTGAGGCGTCCCTTAAGGGATGCCTTGGCAAAATGTATACAAAATGTATATAAATTTATATAAATGTAAATATAAATGTAAATGTGCCCCGCTTTATAGTAATCCGCTCTATAGTAATGCTATAGCTCTATAGTAAACCCCGCTCTATGTAAATGTAAATGTAAATATAAATATAAATTTATATACATTTTGCCGTAGGCAACCCGAGCTAATCGCCATTCATTTGAGGGGTTAATGTTTAACATTTATCGGTTAATATCTACAAACATGGTTATTGAAGGCGTCAACAGCTGAGGTGGTTTAAATCGCTATCCACGCTTTTCAAGCTATTGCATAGCTTTTATCGCGGGCCTAGGCCAGCGCGGCGACCGAATGAAGAAATTTCTTAACGAAAATTAATGATTTTAAACTGATAATTACGTCTAAACGAGTACTGCTTACGATTCGAAAAAAATATATGTTAAACAAGAACATTTTCCTAATATTCTTAGCTTTGAATATTTTAGATTTCGTTTATATTACATATCGTAATTAATTTGTGAAATTAGGTCTAACCGAACACAAAAACGACTACTACGCAAATACTATCTGGCGTATTATTATGAAACCTGCACCAATTTAAAGATAATTTAATTATCTATCTTTTTATCTACGATTTTTCTGAATAATCCTTTTTTTTTGCTTTATCGAATAAAAAATTCGTGCAAGGCGCTCTATCGGAAGACGTTTAAATTATTCCGAATCATTTGCTTCCGCAGATGATTCGGAATAATTTCAATGTTTTCCGATAGAGCGCAGTTATCTGACATCAGAAAAAATAAAATAAATAAAATAAATAAATAATTTTAATTGCATAAGTTGTTAAAAATGCTATGCAATAGCTTTACCGCGGCAGTCCCCGAGTGCCACACGTATTTTTTTTGTTTGACATTCGGGAACACTAAAACGTCGTTGGGCGATAAATCAGATGTAAACCTGCGATGATACATTAATTCGATGTTTTGCCTTCAATTAGGAAAAAATCAATTGTTGACTTGCTGTGTGAGAACTGGCATCGTCACCACGAAGAATAATGCGACGTTTTCGGTTGTTTTATCTGATTTTGACGACGACTTCTAGCAAATGAATGGTTCTATACCAATCAGCCTTAACAACTCCCGACCGATTTTTGACTTGGAAAAACTAGTACTATTTTTTTCTTTGCATGGATCTAAATATATATAACAAAGTCGGGTTTGTTCGAACACTTATAAGTCGAGAACAGCTTGACCGATTTTCATGGTTTTTGATTTGTTGTATTTGTCTCCGTCCCGAATAACAGAATAACTATTAAAAACAACAATTGGAAAATTGACGAAAAAATTAAATAAAAGAAAAAAAAATCCCATACAAAATGTAAATCCGTGTTTTTCTCATGGTTAGTTGTACGTGACATGTTTACGTGTCGGCAAATCATCCGCTTTTGTTTGATTTTCCGCCTGATAAAAAAAAATAAAAAAATATCGTATATCACAAGGTGCTTCAATGAAGAGAATAAAACAGAGTGCATCCCATGCTGCACAATATGTAAATAATTTAATTCAATCATGTCTTGCTGACACGCGATTGATATACTATTTTTTTTTTACTTTTATATTTCTTTTTGTGTTATTATCTTAATGAAGTAGTAAACTTATTATTTATTTTGTATTTATTGTATTACTTTCATAAAATCATAAATTAAGTTCAGCTAATCTGTATCACGACATTCATTGACTGTTAGGCGGTACAAAGTTCGCCGGGTCAGCTAGTTTAAAATAAAAATAAAAAAATACGTGTGGCACTCGTGGATTGCCGCGGTAAAGCTATTGCATAGCATTTTTAACAACTTATGCAATTATAATTATTTATTTATATTATTTTTTCTGATAAGTATTAGATAACTGCGCTCTATCGGAAAACGTCGAAATTATTCCGAATCATTTGCGGCTGCGGTAGCAAATGATTCGGAATAATTTAAACGTCTTCCGATAGAGCGCCGCGCACGAATTTTTTATTCGATGAAGCAAAAAAAAACGGAATTTTCGAAAAACTTCGTAGATAAAAAGATAGATAATTAAATTATCTTTAAAATGGTGCAGGTTTCATAATAATACGCCAGATAGTATTTGCGTAGTAGTCGTTTTTGTGTTCGGTTAGACATAAATTCACAAATTAATTACACTATGTAAACAAAATCTAAAATATTCAAAGCTAAGAATATTAGGAAAATGTTCTTGTATAACATATATTTTTTTCGAATCGTAAGCAGTACTCGTTTAGACGTAATTATCAGTTTAAAATCATTAGTTTTCGTTAAGAAATTTCTTCATTCGGTCGCCGCGCTGGCCTAGGCCCGCGATAAAAGCTATGCAATAGCTTAATAAAATAAAATAATTAACTTACAATAATATTTGAAGCTATTTTCGACAAAGAAGAACTTTTAATTGTAAATCTATGAGATTTTTAAATTGCATCCTTTTTAAAAGTTGGGCAATTCTGGGGTTGATGCTGTTGCTAAGGACTACCTAAACATCATCAAATGATTCCAATCGATTTCTGATCTAGCTCCTAATTATGATCCAAGCGGAAAACCCTTGTTTATGTTTATGTTTCTGTTTATGTTTATGTTCGCCTTGCTTAGTTGTGGAGAATAATATAAGCTATCGCAAGGCGAATATCCGAAATATACATAGGATTTGAAATTGCTTTTTGAACCAGAACTCTGCAAGAGAAACTGTTTCAAACGCATCCATATATAAATAGGATAGAAAACGAATTTACCGCGTGAAATTTGTAGGACCCGACGTTTCGGTGACGTTGCAGCCGCCGTTGTCTAGGGTAGACTAAAGAGCTGTCAGTCCGTTGTTTTGCGGGTAGGCCGCAAACCGCTGCCGCCACTGCGTAGGTTATAACGGTGGTGGGGGGCCGGGCTCGGAGCGCGGGAATTTTTAAAATCCGTCTTGCACACAACACTCACTGTATCCTGTTTTACGTCTTTGCGTTCGGCGTTCGGCGGCGGAAACATTTTAAGAAGAGGGTTCCACGTAGAAGAGAGTTTGTAGCCGTCATCTCTATTGAAGTTCGGAGTTCTTCTTATTTCAATGGCTTCCCGGATCATGCGAGGAAAGTAGAATTGTTCCTTGGATAGAACAATGGGATTTTGAAACTGCATCCAGTGGTTACTTCCGCTATCCAATATATGTTCGCAGATCGCCGATTTTTTTCGCTGAACGTTTTTAACAGCTTTGATGTGTTCTGTCAGTCGCGTGGCTATGGGCCGTTTCGTTTGTCCAACGTAGGCTAGACCGCAGCTGCATTCGACTTTATACACACCCGGGGTTTGTAGTGGTATTACCTACATCCTTTTCCATATAAATCGTATAATTTTGGAGTTAAATCAGCTCTTCCTGGATTGCTTCTGCACCCACTTCAACGGCAATACCAAAAGAATTGCGAGTAAGTTTATAAGGTATCATTCGAATCGGTCATTTCATATCATAACATACATTTGGTGTGTTATGACATGAAATGACCATTAGGCTACCTGATCCTAAATTCAGAGCCGGGCAAAAGATCCCTTTGGTCCCCGATAGATTCTAACCGCTGAATTACGGCAGGTAGAGGCCGCGTAAGCGACTGCGGTCCCTAGTTGGGACTCTCATATGCATAACGTGGCTACGAAGGTGCGAATCCTTGGATATGTTTTCAAAAAACTGAGGAATATTCCGGATTCCAAAACACTAAAAACTGTTTACTATGCTTTATGTGAATCGCTTATTACTTACGGCATAATTGGATGTTGTGGATGTGGTAAAACCCTGCTAGAGCCATTGCAAGTTGCCCAGAAATTTATATTAAAAATTATTCTACGTAGACCATATCGCCATCCCACTAATGAACTTTATAAGGACGCTAAAGTCCTTGATTGTAGGCAACTTTTTTTTTAAACTTCCCGCATAAGGCTATTTTTGGACAATAACTCAAATTTAAGAATAATTCAGAACCGACGACAAACGGGACAAGTTTTAGAAAATAGCCTAATAATACCCAGAATGAAAACATCATTTGGATAAAGACATTACTCTTTCATTGCGCCGAGATTTTACAATCTGATCAATATGGAAATAAAAATAAATTTGACACGTAGGGAATTTTAAAATAAATTAAAGAAATGGTTATCGAATCATGACAGACTAATCATACATCAAATGTTAGAAATAATAGTTTAATAAAACTTAGGTGCACAAATTATTAACATATTTTAAAACATGTATGTTGAGTACATTCATTGAACTAACTACCAAAAATTATTTGACTTTGTTGTTATATATTATTTGGACAATGAATTGTACTTTTTTGACTAGGTATTTTCATATTAAATCCTATATTACTTAACATAATATATTAAATATTAGTGACTGTTTTCTTTTCTCACATATAACTTTATTTATATTATTTAATCGAATTTTATATTATATATTTTGCCGATTATATCATGGAATTGCATTTTATTTATTATATTATATTTTATTATTTTTAATCATTATTATATATTTTTTTTGAAGACCACATTTTAGGGCAATTTAGTGTTGTTAGCTTTTTTCTAAAACTTGTACATTTGTAAGCAATCACGCAAACTTGATTGTAATATTAGAGTCATGTCCACCCTAGAACGGGCTATTCCCAGTTGGGTGATAGAATCAAATAAGCAAAAGGTTAAGGTTTTGCCATTCGGTTCCAATTATTTTTCTAAGCAAATTAATGTTGCAAGATGCTGATAGGCCACCATTTCTATGATCTGGCCGAATTTGATGGCCATAACTTTTCAAATATTGTGCCCATTTAAATGACTTAAAAAAGTAAACCTTATTGTCTGGTAATTTTATTTGGTCTTATATTTGTACTTTTAGTTTTCAAATATTTGGCGTAGCTTGAATTCGTGTATTTAACATTTTACTGACAATTTTAATATTACGATGAAAAATTTTACTACGTATCTTTTTGAATTATTGACATTTCAAATATTAAACTTCTATTTTGATTATTTATATTTATATTTTGACAATCAAGTAGTTAAATTCTTGACTATCTACATATATATGTTCAGTAAAGAGTAGTAACGAGACTTAATACCTAACACAATTATTTTGACACGTCCAAATTGGATAAGACGAAAATGTAATGTAATCGTCTCAGGGGGCTTAAAATGGATATTTCCGTCTTTATCTCGAGCAATTTTTTATTCGCGTTCACAAAACTTTCCTTTTCATCTGGTGGTCGGCATGGAAAGTAATAAAAAAATCAAACCAACGATCATAGAAATTATCAACACCCGATAAGAAGTTTTAGGTCGTGAGGCGCGTGAAATAGACCAAATTAGGATTAAGATAAGATGGAAATATCATCGTGATAACAAAATAATGCCCTATTTAAGAAAAAATATAATTATACTTCGGCACTGCACAAAGAAAATACAATAAAAAATGTTTTTTTACTTTGCCGGCCACCCAACGGTTAGGGAAGTTAATGTGACGCGAAAATCCCCTTTCGCCCCCTCCCTCCGAGACGATTAAGACTATTTCCAGATTGAAGTCTGGCTGTGTGTCTTTGTACTGCCAGCAGTACTGTTTCCTATAGAGCGGGGATGGTTGCGGACCTTACGGCGACTGCTCTTGAAACGACTATCGGCTACCCGATCCTGGGTGAACAGCCGGGCAAAGGACGCTGTGGTCCGCGATAGATTCGGTAAACACCGTTTCACCGCTTCGTAAGGGAGAGGACCGCGCAAGCGACCTCGAACTCGTAACCAATCGAGAGACTGGAGTAATCTGGTCGCAATTGGAAGTAATGGCGTGAGTGTAAGACCGCTGGGTAGCATTCCTGGCAATCTCGCGGTTTAGGCGTTGGCCTCTTGGGCTTGTGGCGGAGCTTGATTTTTGATTTTTTTTTATTTTATAAAATTATCCAAAACAATACAATTGATTTTTGCGAAGCAGATAAGATTGCATTTGTGTGGATGTTATCCCCCCACTAGATTGTATATCTGTTCTGGGGTGATAGTATTTAAGACTTCACTTTAATCATAGTGACTTCACTTTCTTTCTTTTTTTTTTTTTTTTCTCATTCATTCCGATTGCTCATTCAGTCTTATAAATTTTAAGGTTATTATAAATATATAAATGTGTATATAAATAAAGAACTAATATTAAATAAAGAAAAAGAAAATATTTAAGTTTATAGATAAGTAAAATAAATAAATATATAGATTAATATATAACTAAATTGAGCAATAAATTAAGTAGCCTAAAAAGGTTTCTTACTGTGCACATATACTTGTGAATTTAATTAATTAATATAATATTATCATTTTTTTTTAACCATAATCAACCGAAAACATATTTCTCGTCAAGTATCACTTGACAGATATGGACCGAAGTTTGATCCCTCAAATTATCGACCGATATAAGTACCTGATGTTTTAGCAAAAATTTTGGAAAAAATAGTAATTACACAACTCTGTAATCATCTAGAAACCAATCACATGTCATCCGAAAACCAATACGGCTTGAGATCCAAAAATGGGAACACAAGATGCAGTACTAAAAATATCAGAGCATATGACTAGGTATGTAGACGCCAACAAAAAGTGTATTACTGTGATGATGGTGGACTGTTCTTGTCCAAGTCTTCTGCGCTCACTTTAGGGAGACGGAACGACCAATCGTTAAAACTTCCTGAGGTGACGGGCTCGCCCGCTGTAGTTGGCAACTCTAGTTGTGTGTCTTTGTGGCAGGGTGTGTAACTGTGTGTATCTATGTGTAGGTGTGTGTGTATTCTACCATGATAGTGCCCACACGCTTCATCCGATTGATCTGAAATTCGGCGTGCAGGCATCATTATTTTGATCATGGCAAGAGTTACGCTTCATCCGATGATTGAGCTGAAATTTGGCATGCAGATATTATTTGCAAGAGTGCCTCATGGCGTAAGTTATACAGACTGTGGTTTAAATCGGCCCATCAACGGGCGCGCTAGTCAAACTTCAATATCAACATTTTGGACTTAAAGACTTGAAATTCGGTACACAGATGCGTCGTTGGGCCGACGCCACATTTTGAAAGCTTGGTGAGCTAATGGGCCCTTGCTGAGTTGGCCAAGAAGACCCATTCTGTTCAGGGTTGGTCACACTCACGTGTCAACACCCATTCGGTGGCCTCAACCCATGAAGTGCGAGCCCGGGCAGAACTCTGGCCTTAGGGCTAGTTTCCCCTAGGAATCAACATACTGGCGCTCCTGGACGGTCTGCGCACCGTGCGGCGTAAGCCAATCGACTGTGCACTCTGACTAACAGTTGGGGGAGTCTGGAAGCAGTACTGTTTCCTACAGAGCGGGGGTGGTTGCGGACCTTATGGCGACTGCTCTTATTACGGGTTTGTATAATGTTTTTAGTTAAAGCATTTCTAATTATACCACTTATTTTGGTTACGCAATGTGTTATTGTGGAGCTGTAATCAAGCACTTCAAGCACTTCAAAAATATTTCATAATCTACATACACCCTATTGATTTATTTTATTTAGATAACCGTTCTATATGCGTTATCATTGTGGTTGTGTTAGTTAATATACCTATTTAAGTACATAATTGACATAATTAGATAAAAAATGTATGTCTATTTTTTTTATCAGACAGAGGTTAATGGCCATATTATATATGTAGTTCAAACTTCGGAGTTGTCATCTAATACGGGCGAACTCGTCAACCCAGGAACTACGATTATATCGACTTTGTATAGTGACGACTCATAACGAGAACATTTATTTATTTTTTTATTTATTTATTTATTTCCATAATTCAAGTTACAAATTACAAAGAAAATCCTTATTCTAACAAAAAAAAACAGTTTATAATAAGTGTATATATTATACCTAGCTTAGAAAGGAAATTCATCTTTTGACATAACGGTTTACCACCTCACTAGGTATGAACCTGTGTTGAGGTGGTACTAACATCGATGAATTATTTTGAGACGAGAGGGCAAGTCTTATCTAATACTTGAGTAAGTTAAATTTAAAAACATCAATAAAATTATAAACTAAATTAAAATTTATGACAATCTACTAAGTTATATGGAATAAAAATTATTTTTTATATATTAGATATAAACACATATAAATATGATATATACCATATATAGATATATATTATTATAATATATATTATATATACTAATAACATATATATAGGTACTAATATTATATATAAATTCATACATATAATATGATAGTAGGTATATAAAATAGAGTTATAATATATAAAATATAAATAAATATATATCACGATCACACCTGAGACCTTAATAATTTTTCACAGTCTTCCCTAGATTTATTTAAAAGCCAAGTTGCCACCACTCTTCTAAACGTAGCGTAAGGTACGTCGGTCGTTTGAACGTCCATTGTCAGTATATTGTAAAGCTTTGGAGCTAGAAATGTGTAATGTCTTTGTCCGTACGTCGTGTTCATTTTTAACTCCGGTTGTCTGTATTGATTTCTAGTGTCATGTCCGTGGTCCCGAAGTTTAATAGTCGCAGTCCTGTCATTCCTCTGGAAGTACATCAACATTGACGTGGCGTTTTGTTTTTTTTTCAATCAAAATTGTTGATATCAAAAGTGTTTATCTTTTAAAGTGTTTCTATTAAAAATATTAATAGGTATCTCTAAAACTGGCCAAGATAATCTACGGTCACATAATTAGAACGAGGTCTAACTACTTAGTTTTCGGTTAGTACGATTAATTTGGTTAGCATGATTAAGTACGCAGTTGTGAATATGTAGATTCGGTTAGTACGATTTAACTGAACTTACCGCTCCTACATATTCACTTAAAACATCTTGCGGTGTCGACTACAACGGGCGAGCCCGTCACCACAGGACGTTTTAACGATTAGTCGTTCTGTCGCCCTGCAGTGAACGTAGAAGACTTTGGACAGTACAATCCTACGTCCAGCTACGTCACAACCCGTGAGAGTCCAACGCCTTACCGCGAGTGAGCCAGGAATAAACCCGGCGGGCTCGAGATACTCGCGCCCTCACTTCCAATTGTGACCAGATTTCTCCGGTCTCTCGATTGGTTCCGAGTTCGAGGTCGCTTGCGCGGTCCTCTCCCTTACGAAGCGGTGAAACGGAGTGCACCGAATCTATCGCGGACCAAGGCGTCCTTTGCCCGACTCTGAACCGGGATCGGATGGCCAATGGTCATTTCAAGAGCAGTCGCCGTAAGGTAATTCACTTAACCCCTCAAATGAATGGCGATTAGCTCGGGTTGCCTACGGCAAAATGTATATAAATTTATATTTACATTTACATTTACATTTACATAGAGCGGGGTTTACTATAGAGCTATAGCATTACTCTAGAGCGGATTACTGTAAAGCGGCGCACATTTACATTTATATTTACATTTATATAAATTTATATACATTTTGTATACATTTTGCCAAGGCATCCCTTAAGGGACGCCTCACATTTGAGGGGTTAAAACAGGTGGCGAACGCCAGCATGTACAGAATATCCCCCCGGGAGAAGGCAAGCTAGATCTCACAAGCCCTAAGATCAGTTCTTGACTCGGCCAGTGAAACCAACCCTCAACATGGTATCAGACACCATTCTTCCACTCCTAAACTTTGGAAAACTTTTTACAGTGGAACTGCCGCACAGAGACGACTGGCTAAAAAAACAACTGCACTGGGAGGTAGGCAGCCTTAAATTGTATACTGATAGGTCCAAATCGGGACTTGACGTAGGCTGCGGAATATATGGAGAGCGACCAAACTTCGAAAGAAGTATAAACTTGGGGAAATACGCTTCTATCTTCCAAGAGGAGGTATACGTCATTATTGAATGTGCGTATATTAATCTCCATTAGAACTACGCCAACCAGCGTATCTATATCCACTCGGATAGCAAGGCAGCTCTTATGGCACTAGCCTCGAATACCATTAATTCAAAGCTGGTGCCAAACTGGGTATCACTACTGAATTTCCTAGGCGAAAAGAACAGGGTAATTCTAAGATGGGTTCCCGGCCATGCAGGAATCGAGAGATATAAAAAAGACGACGAACTCGCTAAGACGGGAGCAAAGGGGACGTTATACGGCCCTGAACCTTGCTGTGGCGTACCAAAAAGCCTTGCAAACCTAATGCTCAAAAAAATATATTTAGAACAATCCGTCAACCACTGGAACAACACGCCAGGTTTGAATCATTCAAAATCGCTAATTAAGGCTTACGACCATAAGACTGCCCGTGAGGCCTTATCGCTAAATAGGAACAATCTACTCATACTGGTGAGGGCGCTTAAAGGGCATTGTGGCATAAATAGACACATATACAGGATGGCGGTGTCGACTACAACGGGCGAACCCGTCACCCCAGGCTGGTATAACAACTATATAGATCGTTCTTTCAGCTGTGGGATGAGCGTAGAAGACTTGGGGACAAGACAATCTACTGCCTAGTTCACCAGCAACCCGTTAGAGACCAACGCCTTACAGCGAGGCACCGGGAAAGGTAGCCAGCGGGCAGTCTCTCCCCCTAACTACCAGTTTTGGCAGGATATCTCCGTCTGGAATTAACCTTCAAGATACCTCCGTCCTCCCGACTGGGGAAGTCGCTTACGCACCCTCTACCTGTTGTATTACAGCGGTAATTCAGTTTGAATTTATCGCGGACCTAAGCGTTCTTTGCCCGTGATACCACACAGGATGGAGTGGCCCAAGGTCATTTCAAGAGTGGCATGACATCAGGTGAAACATCCATCCCCGCTACTTAGGAAACAGTTTATTTCCATAGTCTTCATAGCCTTCATAGCCTTCATAGCCTTCAGCAATTAGTCAGAATGTACAACCGATTGGCTTCGCCGACTTGTGCGCAAACCGTCCACCAACTCTGAGGCCTGAGATATTTGAGTCTTACCCGGGGTAGCCTTCCACTCGAGGAGGCTTCTGAATAGGAGCTGAATCGTGAGTTAAGCCGATCCGAGAACAAAATGGATCTTGTGGCCCAAGCTGCACGAAACCGTTCACCACCACCACCACCACAGACACATGTACAACCTTAACCCGTTGAGTATGAGTCAACCAAATCTGGTCGCGAAACAATTACCCGTTGAGTACGAGTCGACCAAATCTGGTCGCGCGTTTTTTTCACTTCTTTGACGTTCTCATATTTATTCATAATTATCTAATTGTTTTACAAAATGATATTTCAATATTCTATATTCGAAATTTCAATGCAATCATTGTGCAGTTGTTCTTTTTATGATTGGTGTAGTAGTTTCGTAGTTATAGTACTTTAAGTCGATGTCGCCGAAAATCCTGCAAAAGAGATAGATGCATCCATGAAAATACCCATTTACTCCAAGGGTTAAGCTCCGGGACACGAAAATGTGCAGGTTCTGCCAAGAGGCAGAGGAAACTCCCCTGTACCTCATGCGCGCGTGTGGCCCGCCGATGCGTAAAAGATACATCCACTTGGGTGGTCATTACCTCCAACCTGAGGAGGTAAAACAATCTGGCGCCAAAAGCCTGTTGCGATATTTAAATGACACGAGGTTTAGCGCAGAACTATAGCAGGTGGCGAAAACAATAGATCAGCAATGGTCGCAGTATTACAAGGCTCATAAAGACCTTAGAAATGCCCTAAACAAGAAATTAAAAAAAATAGTACGATTTAATGTTGATTCTTGAGCAATCTTTTTAAATACATAATATTTTTACTTTTGTATTTTCCTTGCCCAAAGGGAAAGTATTGTGAACGCGCTAAAAAATGTTTCGAAATATCCGTTTAGACACCCCCCTCCCCCCTTAGACGATTAAGACCATTTCCAGATTGAATTTTTTCATTCATTTAATTCGAATTATTTCTCATGCTTTTGATTATTATGATTTGGTTTTTCTTTATTTTATGGTTTTTAAATTTAATTTTTAATATTAGAATTTCTTCTTGAATTTTATTCGGTCACATAAAGGGATTTAATATAAGTATAAATAATTGTTTTGACAGACTGACTTTATTATCGTCTTAATTTGTGAGTTCTTTAATTAACCTCTCCTACTTGAGTTAACCATTCTTGGTTTGACGCTTACAAATGCTAAGACTTGAGCTAATCAATTTTGGTTAGCCAATATTTATTATTATTATAATAATAAATGTTTGTAATATTTATTCTTTATTATCTTAATTGTTTTACGAGATAGGGTTATAATGTTTTATATGTCAAATTTCAATGCGATCATTTTACAGTTATTCTTTTTTATGATCCGTATAGTGGTTTTTTTCAAGTTATAGTCGTTTTACTCAAGGTCATTGACTTGCGCCGAATTTACGCGCGAAAATGTCGCCGGCGTAAGTGACAGCTGAATTTTTACTTCGCGATTGCAAGTGTTAATTTATAATTGCACAAACTGGTTTTAATTTACTTTTTATTGTCTAGTATATAAGTTTCTACAATCTGTAAAGATTTTTGAAAATAAACTGAAGTGAAGACTGTCTGTGAGCCTGTGTGTTTTTGTGTGTATAACTCTGTGTGTGTGTGTGTGTGTGTGTGTGTGGGTATTCCTCCACGATAACATCCAAACGATTCATCCGATTGACCTGAAATTTGGCATGCTGGTATAATTTGGTCATGGCAGTATATATGATATGAATAATTTTTGTAGTGGATTTTTTGTGCTTTTTTTTTATTTGAAGCATAATTCCGATATCGCTAACATTATATGAGTGAAAAACTGAATTGGAGCGCCATTTTTCTAAGATGGCGGCTCGAACGGAACAGATTGATAAGGTGACTTTTGGTATGTTTAACAGTACACCTCAATGCCAAGTTTCAAAATTACTTATTTGACTGGGCTATAAGATTATTTTAGAGCTAACTACTAACTAACTGGTCGGACGACGCCCCGATCCGATAAGAGAGCGTTCGACTCAGAGTTGCATTAACTACCAATAAAGTAATTAATTCCCGTGATGCTGTCAAAGGCTTTAGCCAGGTCATTAAATTTATTTTATTTTATTTCAGGCGCAAAAGAAGTCGAAGAATCTTCTAAAGTTCTAAAATGTCGTCAGCGGAGCAAGCGCCAAGACCGGAATGGATGGACGATGACCTGTTAAAAACGTGTGTTCTAAATTCAAAAAATCTACCTAAGGATACAGACCTCCAAATCGATGACGTGTTCATCTCCTACGCTGTACCTAAGGGGGAGAATTACTTGAGTATAATATACAGGTAAGTCGTCTTATTCAAATATGTTAATAACAAATTACTGTTTTTTTTTTAAATACATCGTGTACTACTTTGTTTACCGAATAATGAAAACGTGGCTTATTTTAACTGTTTCATACATTTCTAAGAAACTAGATGCTCATCGTGGGTGGATTCTTCAGTTTACATTTTTCTTTCAGTATATTACTGTTTCATCGAGCAACTTGGGTTGTCGACTACAGCGGGCGAGCCCGTCACCTCAGGAAGTTTGAACGATTAGTCGTTCTATCTCCCTGGAGTGAGCGCAGAAGACTCGAGGACAAAACAGTCCACCATCTAGCTACGCCACAAGCCCGTAAGAGGCCAACGCCTCAACCGCGAGATAGCCTGGAGTGTTACCCGGCGGGCTTACACTCACGGGCTCGGGTGACGGGCTCGCCCGCTGTATTCGACAACCCAAGTTGTCTTACGTCCTGTCCTGTCTTACGTCCTTGCGTTCTGCTTTCGGCGGTGAGAACATTTTAAGAAGAGGGTTCCACGTAGAAGAGAGTTTGTAACCGTCGTCTCTATTAAAGTTCGGGGCTCTTCTTATTTCAATGGCTTCCCGGATCATGCGAGGAAAGTAGAATTGTTCCTTGGATTGCACAGTGGGATATATGTTGGACGCACAGTGGGATATATGATCGCTGAACGTTTTTAACAGCTTTGATGTGTTCTGTCAGTCGCGTGGCTATGGGCTGTTTCGTTTGTCCAACGTAGGCTAAACCACAGCTGCATTCGACTTAATACACACCCGGGGTTTGCAGTGGTATTACATCCGTGGTCTGCAACGTCGCCTCGGATGCTACTAAATTCACGCTGTAAATTCGTTTTTTATCTTATTTATAATGTCAATCAACCGCGACAGTCTCCGATTTCAAATATATTTCCGTATTCATCACATAAAAAAATGATCGTTCACAAAACTTTCCCTCTTGGTGGGACGGTGGGTCGGGAATGTAAAAATGCACGTCATCGCTATATTTTCGCAATTTTCTAATTTAAAATTTTGGGTTTAGCCATTTTTTATCCAGTCCGTTTCCCTGCAATCGTAATACCACGAAAGTCACCATATTGAACATAATCATAGGTTGAGGCGACATGATACCCGGGAACGACCATATCTGAGAAATTTTAGTTTTATGAGTTTTTTTAAAAATATAAGCATTAATTTTAAAAAGTTTCTAAGTGAATCCCTCGATAAGGAACCAATTTAAAATTTGGACTTAAAAAAGTTGCTAATTGCCTTGGACATTAAGGCGTTAAACTGACTTCGAAAACTTTCAGGCGCGTTTACTCCTACAATGTAAGCGTTGAGTGTGTTTTATTATAATTTCATTATATTGACTGGTTAATTCTCTAGGGCAGCACTTAGCGACATTTTTTATTTAGGCCCTAAATTAATTACAATTAATTAAAACGTGAGAGCGCTCTGAGAGTTACGCTAAATATGCTTTGCCATTAACACCCTTATACGAAAACTGCGTAAAGATAGTTATTCTGTGCTAGCGCTGCGATTGACCGTTTAGTATGCGTATGCTGGTTCCCGGCGCTAGCGGACGTGGAATCTGCGTTGGCGCTTCGTAAACGCTGGATTTTTATTGGTGAAACCCTACAAAATTGACTCCGCCTAATTTTTCGCGTGTCCGCCCATTTCGGATATTTTTCTAAGGTCTTATGTCGCCTTTATCAATTTTTGGAACTATGACCGCCTATCTCCACGTTGCTTCTTGTATTAAAATTCTGGTTGCTAAATTTTAGTAAAACTTTGATTTGTTATACGCTATAGCAGGGGTGGCCAACCGGTTGATCGCGATCGACCGGTCGATCGAGACTATTAGTCCAGTCGATCGTGGCTAGGCAAAAAATATAAATAGGTACGTAGAACAGACTGCGCAACGTAATCCTTAACTGCTGCACAATTTCCGGCAGTTAATACGACTGATGTGACCCGTCCATCATTGGATGCAAGTCTACCCACGGCGGAATGTGAGCCATCCAATATTGGACATGAAATCCAATATAAACTATCACACGCAGAAGTGACGGCTGAATTTTTACCCCGCGATAAGAGCTTAAAATTAATTAATTAAATGTATAACGGTTAATTTAAAAATAATATTGTATATTTATATACATTATTATGCATATATTAATAGTATCATATTTTTATTTATGTTATTTCATGTATTTTTAAACACTGCTTTTAAAATTGTATTTATATATTTTAATTAATTATAAATATGTTTATACCATATAGCATCTATTATTTATTAAAATCGTATTTACGTATATGTTTATTTGCCATATTGTATTACCTATGTTATTTATTTATTCTGATATATTATTCAATCTTAATTAAGTACATTCATTGAATATAAAAATAAAAAGGTTTTTTTTTACTTTAATTAGGCTAATTGTTACGTAAGTTGTTTTACTTATTTCAATTATTTACTCTGACCCGCCTAGATACGGGACATTTAAGTCCTAGTTAGGTGGGCACTGAGCATTAGCTGCATTTCGGTGTTCAATTTTTCCGAGTTACTTATAACATTGATAACAATGGGGCTAAATGTACAAACAAAAAAATGAATAAAGTATTAAATCTAAAAAAAAAAAAAAAATATATGGCACAATTACATTTAAAAACATTGGGACGCCATTTTGCCCCCAAAGAGGAGATTCCGCAAGGATCATATGAAAAAACATACTACCTACAATTTCATTCCTGACAAGTACACGGCAGAAATTAAGGCAGTGGTATCAGACTTCGAAATACGCGTTAGTGATTTTAAATAAATGAGAAGGTTTTGGAATTCATCAGTTATCCGTTTAATAATTCCATTGATCATAGTGATATCTATGAAATGGCTACAAAATTTGCAGATACATTTCAAATGGACCACATGATATTTCAATACGAATTTTTTTCTAAAATCAAGGTCATCCTCAGTTCTAGATTTCTGGGCATTGGTTTCCAACAAGAAATATCCAAATTTAAAGAAATGTGATGAGCAACTGCATAAGTGTTTTGGTTCAACATATTTATGTGGGTCAGCATTTTCCTACTTAAAACAAACAAAACATAAACACCGTTCTCGCTTATCAGACGCTCATTCATTAGATTCTTTAAGGTTGGCAATTTTCAACTACAAACCTGATTTTGCTAAATGGAAGGTGCTCAGACGCAATGCTCACAGTAATATAAATAAGTAGTTACTAAGGATAATTTTCAGTTTTATGTTTTCCCTCTTAATAAAATAGAAACTACTACATAATTGTGTACCTACTGACCTATGCTGTTTTATTTAATGAATGAAAATGAAATGAAAATGAAATGAAATGAAATGAAATGAAATGAAATGAAATGAAATGAAATGAAAAATGAAATGAAAAATACCTTTATTGTACTAACAAAAAAAAAAATACATGGGTAAAGAAAACTTAAATTCTATTTTAACTTAGTACAAACGGCGGGCTTATCGTTTCACGATTTCTTACAGCCAACCGTGTAATATTAAATAAAAGTATCAATACAGCTCACATACATAAACATATACACATAAATATACATATACATACATCCAAATATACATACATACATAAAAAAAATAAATATATAATTTATAATATAATATATGTATATTATAATAATAAATACATAGAAGCTACAGATAAATAATAATAAAAATAACTGCTTATATAAAATGATAGATATTACAAAGTTCTTATGCTTCTATCCAGTCAACAACCCAACGAAAGGGGGAAGGGGGGAGGGGATAGGGGGAGGGTTGGTTCTTAGTTAATATTTTGAGGGAGAAAATGTTTTTTTCAGTAACGCCTTGAAACAGGGCAAGGATGTTGCATGACGAATAGCATGCGGAAGCTGGTTCCAAAGTCGAGCAGAATGGACGCTAAATGAGTTTGTGAAAAAAGAAGACTGATGTAGTGGAATTGCTATGGTGTTGTCCTGGCTTGACCTGAGTGGAACACCATGACTTCCTAACGGGAGAAAGAGGTCTTTAAGGTAAGGAGGTGCTATGGGACTATTTAGGACTTTATAAAGGAGTGAGAGGGCGTGCAGATTTCTGCGCTCACGAATTCGAAGCCAATGGAGTCCATCGCGATATTCGCTTACGTGATCAAATTTACGCAAGTCGAATATATATCGTATGCAGATATTTTGTAGCCGTTCGAATTTATCCAGTATCTTCTCTTTCATATCTATAGTACCGACATCAGCATAGTCTAGAATTGGAAGTAGCAGTGTTCTTACTAAAGTTTGCTTAGTTGCTGCTGGAAGGAATCTCTGTAACCTTCGGAGGCTATGAAGGCCATTGAAAATACGACGACTAATTTGGTTGGCGTGTGCCTGCCACGAAAGAAATTCGTCCATGACTATTCCAAGATTCTTGACAGATTTGGTATACTCAATAATATTACCGTTTATTTTGAGGGGTGACATTGACGTTTTGTTAGTATTAGACTTGAGTTTCTGGCCACCAATCACAATCGCTTGTGATTTGGCTGGATTTATGATTATGCCATGTTTTTCGGCCCAACTTGATATGTGTTCTAAATTAGAGTTCATAGTCGACACGGCAGAAGGCAGGTCATCAGGTCTGGCATGGAGGTAAATTTGAAGGTCATCAGCATATAAATGATAGGATGTAGTTAAGCCCTTGGCAATCGGGTTAATGAAGATAGAGAAGAGCAGTGGGGATAGGACACACCCTTGCGGGACACCAGCTGTGAGCTCGAGCAAGTCTGATTGGCCCTCAGACGATTTAACACACTGGTAGCGTCCGCGCAAGTAGGAGTCAAACCAACTCACCACTCCTCTAGAGATATTGAGCGATCGGAGTCGCTCAAGGAGAAGTTCAAAGTCGACAGAATTAAATGCGCTACTGAAATCAAGCAGCGTGAGAATAGTTAGTTTTCTATCATTCATAGCGCGTCTAATGTCGTCGGTAACTTTGACTAGTACAGTAGTGGTACTGTGACCAGGGCGGAAACCAGACTGAAGGGGATCTAACAATTTGTTGTTATCTAAGAAATTATTAAGCTGGGTGTAAACAACCCGCTCTAAAACTTTGGAGAATATTGGTAATATTGAAATAGGCCTGAAATCTTTAGCAGAATCTGGCGATTGGACTTTAGGGAGGGGTATGATAATAGCCTGTTTCCATAAATTTGGAACTACTGAATTAAAAATAGAAAAATTTATAATATGTGTGAGTGTAGGTAAAAATATTTCAAGTATTGGTAGGATGAGGTCTTTGTTTATGTTGTCACATCCATACGCTCTAGACTTAATTCCTCTTACTATTCTTCTTATTTCCGCTTGTCGAACTGGAGAAAACGTAAATTTGCTTACATTATGCGGAACCTCCTCACGGATAGACTTTATGGAAGCAGCCTTTGTATCATCCTCAAGAATACATGGTGGTTTTGCAAAGTGGGCGTTGACAACATTTAGGTCAAATTTGGAGTTCATGGGGTTTGACGTGGTTTTACCCACTCCGAGGGAATGAAGAAATTTCCAGGTGTTCTTTGGGCTCGAATTTGCAAGATTACGACAAATGTAGGATCTTTTGGCATTACGACACAATTGGTTACATTGATTCCTCAACAACTTAAACGAATTCCACAGTTCATCGGAGGGAGCACTTTTGAATTTAGATTTAAGTTTATCCCGTTTTGCCATCAATCCCTTGATTTCATCCGTAATCCAGGGAGAAGCTGGGTGTTTAATACGAATCTTTTTAATCGGCGCGTGCTTGTCATAGAGCTGTATAATGAGTTTATTTAGAAATTCGACCTTCTCGTCTACAGATCCCAAATGAACAACGTTATGCCACTCCATGTTATATGCATCATGAGACAACTGCGTGTAGTCAATGGTCCTCAGATCCCGCCGATACAAAAACCTAGATGGTGGCTTGGGACTTCGGATTTTATAGGAGAGATATAGTAAGTCATGGTGCGAGAATCCAGAAGCGGTGTACTGCCCATGGCTGTTGATCCTATCCGGAGAAGATGTAATAATTAGATCAATGAGACTACGGGACGCTTTATCATAGTGGGTAGCTTCAAGTGGGAGTAGATTGAGATCGAGCGAGGAGATAATTTGAGATAGCTTAGACGAACGATAATCCTGTTTTAGAAGGCAGGTATTGAGGTCGCCCATAAGTACTGAATGTTCATAATTAGGTACGAGACCTTCAAGAAGTGACTCTAATTCTTGAAAGTAATTAATTTGGGGAGGGCAGTATACGACACCGAGAAGAATTGAAGTGAATTGAAGATTCACCTCTATGAAGAGATACTCTGGACGACCGCGGACATTCGATGGAGATTGGCACAGTATTTTATAACGAAGATCAGATCTTAGATAAATACCTACGCCACCGCATCTCCAGCCGACTCTGTCGTTGCGTATTAGAATAAAACCCGGCAGGGGAAATTGGTGCGAAGGCAGCGATGGTTTCAGCATTGTTTCACTGATAAGAAGTGCGTGAATATTAAGTCCAGAGAATGTAGCTAGCAGGTCAGGATAATGTTGGGGAACGCTCTGAGCGTTAATATGGCATATATTGAATGCATTTTTGAATGTGGGAAAAGTGGTTAAAAGTACATTATGGAGAGACGGACTATTAACTAGTTCGTCGGAGCTCAACATATCGTTTGCCTCTGAACCGTGTTCCTCAAAGTCTAGACTGGATTCGTTACTGAAAGGACAATTAAATTCATCAAGGGTTTTATCTAGAGTGGGATGGGGTGATATTGATATATGTGCCTAAATAGTGCATAGAATGTGTGCAGGGATGAACATAGGTTATTTTTAATATAACTTTTAAACCAAGAGAATATATAAGTTTAAAAAACCAAAAAAAAAAATTATTATATTTTCGCTACCAGCAAAGACATTCAATCTGAGTATAATGTGTGACTCAAGCGTCCTCTTGTACCTTAAAAACACTGTTCTGGGGTCATTGTATCTAGGTAGAAATTTTAAAATAATCATAAAGACATGTTTATAAAAATATTCGCCAGAGAGTAACAAAATCGAAACAATAGATAAAACATACATTTTTAAATAGATTATAATAATATAATATGAAACAAGTATAATAACAATAGATCTATTAAAAATGTAATAGAATATAAAAGTAATAAATATTATCAGTGGTAACATAAGACTGTATATGAAATAATAGCAAAAATAATTGGTAGGTATCAGTATAATATAACATTGTATAGAAAATAATATTAGGACTATTAGCGTAGGAGGGTATACGAATATAACGGGATAATTCATCAGTGATAAAATATTATATCTTAACCTAGGTGTAAGAGCTTCCTTTGTATTTAAACTATTTCTAAAATAGTAATACAGTAAATTATGCATCTTGAGATAAAAATAAAGAATAATACTAATTACAGAGAAATAAACAGGATTGATAAACTCAAAAATAGGAAAAACATAGCAATGCACACAAAAATTGAAAGGTGATAGATGATAGGTGATAGGGCAGGCATAAGAATTATATGGTAAGCCGTTACAAATAGGTAATAGATGATTACCTAATTTGTGACAGAATATTCTCGTTTTTGATATGAAAAGTTCTGCCATTTTCTTGCTTTTTAAGAAAAATTTGACCATTCTTTGTCCAGCAATATGTATAGTTGTTTTCTTTTGCAAAGTTCTTCGTTAGCATTTGAATGTATTTTGCTCTATTTGTTAAATGCTCAGATATGTATACCGGTCGTGACTCTCCCGTTATTTTTAAGTGAGACGTGTTTAGCTTGCTACTATTGCTTTTACATCTTATATTGAAAGATTTGGACGATTTTAGGAAGTTGTCACGATGTACTTGGCTGTTAAATTTTATAATAACAGATGGCGGAGTCTTTTTAGATGTGTTGGGCTGTCGTCGAATATGGAGTATTTGACTAAAGTCCACTTTATGGCTGATGACGTTGCCAATATCCGATATACATTGGTTCAGGTTCTCCTGCGGTGTAACAGGCAGGCCGCGTATTTCCACGTCCGTTGCGATGTGCTGGTAATCGATCGCATCCAGTCTATCTTCAAGGAAAGAAACACGTTTGCTGAGAATCACATTGGTTTCCTCCACCTTTTTTATGGACGCGCATTTCTGCTCCACACTGGTGATCCGTTTATTTATTTCGTCGTAGTTTGAAGACATTAGTGAAATAGCTTCTAGTATCGCATTATTTTGTGCAGCAATCTCATCAGATTTGTTTCCATGTAAAAGAAATTTGTCCTCAATAATTCCTGCAATGTGTGAAGTAATAAGAGACTTAAATGAGGCCAATTCCTTTTTGAAGGAGGTTTCTGACATAAACACGTTGGGAGATTGGCTTGATGATGGCATAGACTTAATGGATATGTTGGAATCACTGCTACATTGGCCGGTGGCGCTGACGGTATACCGTGGCGAAAGTACATTTTTTATAGTTTTTCCAGCAGAGCATGGGTCGCATTTCCAGGTTTTCACTGTTAATTTGGTAAGTTTTTTGTCCGTGGCGCATGTGGCATGGAGCATAATTTTGCAATCCAAGCATTTTATAATATCAGTCGCATCCCTGATTTCTTTATCGCATTTTTTGCACACTGGTGAAATCGGAGCCATTTTCTTCTCGAGATTTTCCCGAAATTGGGGAAAAAATCCCACACTGACAACCCCGAACCTTTTGACAGCTCTGTAGTGTTGTGCGGTTGCGAGAACATTCATTTATTTATGGTTTCAAGAAGAATGTAATTGGTAGATCGCACAGGGTTTCGCCAGTAAACAGTAGATATTGGATCTAATCAAGTTGGCAACCCCTGCGCTATAGAATCAATTCTACGACTTACCTTAGCTATTTTTGTCCCTTTCAGAGTTAAGGTGGACTCCTATATTATAGCCAAGAATGGTCATAAAAATGGAGTGGTGAATGGTTCAGGAAGTACACCTACCTCACTCATCGTGAAAATTGTATACGTGGTGCCGGAATTTAAAGACATCAAACAAGAAAACACTATATTCCAGAAGGAGATAGACATGTACATGAGTCTGATACCTAAGCTGAACCAGAACCTGGAGGCTGCAGGTGTGGAACCGATCAGGGCTTGCAGGTGTGTATGGACATCTATCTCACGTAATATTTCATCGCATGCAATCGGCCACTTTACCAAAGCCGTTTCACTCATCATTCTACAAGTTGTGTGTTACAAAATGTAAGTTACGAGTAGAACCGAAAAAAACTACCTTTTAAGGTTACATGACACCTAGAAACGACTATTATCTGAAGAACTTTAGTTTTATGATGTTTTTGAAAAATATAAGCATTATAAATAGGATAGAAAACGAATTTACCGCGTGAAATTTGTAGGACCCGACGTTTCGGTGACGTTGCAGCCGCCGTTGTCTAGGGTAGACTGAAGAGCTGTCAGTCCGTTGTTTTGCGGGTAGGCCGCAAACCGCTGCCGCCACTGCGTAGGTTATAACGGTGGCGGGGGGCTGGGCTCGGAGCGCGGGAATTGTGTGCAAGACGGATTTTAAAAATTCCCGCGCTCCGAGCCCAGCCCCCCACCACCGTTATAACTTACGCAGTGGCGGCAGCGGTTTGCGGCCTACCCGCAAAACAACGGACTGACAGCTCTTCAGTCTATCCTAGACAACGGCGGCTGCAACGTCACCGAAACGTCGGGTCCTACAAATTTCACGCGGTAAATTCGTTTTCTATCCTATTTATAATGTCAAACAACCGCGATAGTCTTCGATATAAGCATTAATTAACCCTTTGAGTAGCGGCATAATTTCATAGCAGACCGCGGCAATTTATTGAAATTTCTTGCAATATCGTCGCGCTCGACAAAAAGTACTATAACTATGGAACTACTACAGCAATCATAAAAAGAATAGCTGTGCAATGATCGCATTGAAACTTCGTATATATAAAACTAGCTGACCCGTGCCCACTTCGTTGGGCGGTAAAACTTTTTACCTGTGATGGAATTATGAGTGTGGTTCGGTTAGTACTGAGTGCTATGATTTATTTCCTGACTGCCAAAAGAAGGGTTACATTTTTACTGCATATCTATGTATGTATTTGCATGCCAATTTGACTAGAATACCGTTATTTGTGAGTGTCTTCTTGTGAGTGTCTTATTTGGGAGCGTATTATCTCTTTAACTATTTATGCAGTAAAAGGGAAATTATATGCAGTAAAAGAGAAAAGTATTTTGTTTTACACGCTAGAGACGATAAATTTACTTATATTAATAATAATTCCTAGTTGAATGAATTTAGTTTTCTTTTGGAGGACGTCATGTTGCATGTCTGTAACTACGCGCGTTGTAACAGAAAATTGTTACTACTTTCACATATAGCACTAGCTAACAAAATTTAACTTTTTTTCTGTAACATTGAACATGGATACCGTTCTTCTTTATGTTTCAAAGGGTGCTCAACACGGAAATAATAATGAAAATGCAAGTTTAGCTCTTGTTTTTAAGTTATTAAAGCTTTTTATAATTGCACTTAATAGCCTATATATGTACATATTTACCTTGTAGAACTCCCTCGGAGGAAGGTAAAGATGGCGCAATCGCTTTGTCTGGCTTGTATTTTGTAGCTGGCGATTCCCTAATTAGCGTCCAGCAATATTCCCCTAACATTGATTCACTCCACTTATCCTAATATATTTCTTCCATATCCGAAATTTCTTGGTGGAAGCGTTCACCGTGTTCGCCCCTTACATTCACACCAGTTTAAGTGTGAATGTAAGGGGCTGTCTAGACAATCAAGCATACTTGTCAAGCATGCTTGTCAAGCATGCTTGACAAGCATGTTTGTCAAGCATCGCGTCGTGGGCTGGAAAGAAGTTGTAAACGCAGGAAATATGCAAATATTTTTTATATTTACCAAAAATGCCTAATTTTGTAGTTTATACCAGGGAATCACGTCATCATCAATCAATTACGTCTTATTAACCGCCCTGGTATATAACTACAAAATTAAGCAATTATGGTTAATATAAAAAAATATATTTGCCTATATCCTGCAGTTAACGATCCCCTCCCAGCCGCGATGCTTGACAAGCATGCTTGATCGTCTAGAGAGCCCTTAAGAAGTGTAACTTTAAAGACATGTTACACCTCAGTCTATCGTAGCACTGGGGAACACTTTCCACGTAATCCTTATAGTTTCCTGCCTTATGATCTGCAAGAAGTCTTTGGACACTTGAGCAAACTAAAGCTAATTGAGAATTTTAATGGTCGATTTAATACAGTACAACTGACTTTGTTCTTGTTATATTTTCACTGTTGGATAATGTAATTGGCGTATGTATAGTACTCGAAACTCTTTAAAATAATTGGTCGCTGGTAAACCTAAAAGATTTTTTATTGATTACCCAAATTATTGGCTTTTTGAGCCTTAATCAAGGGTCTAAACTTGACAGTTGACAAGTGACGCGCCAAAAAAATACTATACAATTAAATGTATAATTCGACTTAACGTTTGTACATTGCGTATTTGTATTTGTGTACATTGTGTGTTTGTATATTGCCAATTGGTCAATGATGTTTCAATAATGATACCTGGAATGCTAATCCCAAAGATACCTGGAAAATAATAAATGAATTGACATGCAGACAAAAGCGTGACTATAAAAATATTACTGACCTGAAAATAAACGGCACAATAGTGAAAAACACCTCTTCGAACAGCCAATGGATTGCTGACTATGTAAATAACCACTATGCAAATGTAGGAGCAAAACATGGTCCACCTAGCATCCCCTTTAGCACATATAACTAACCTTAGCATAAGCACTGGTGTATTTCCAAATCACCTTAAAAAGTCTGTCATATGTCCCATCTACAAGGGTGGGGATAGAGGGACGTCAGTTGTTATCGACCAGAGGAGTGGCTAATTCACTCATTAAATCGTACCTACAAAACAGGCAGCAAGTGGTGGAGATTAAAATAATTGATGGAATTGAGGAAAAGGCTGAGCAATTGAGATGTGAAATAGTAAACATCGGTGTACCTCAGGGCTCAACATTAGGACCTCTCCTCTTCAATCTCTATTGTAACGATGTAGCAACTAGTAAAGCGCCTAGTTATGAAACGACTGCCCAGTAAATAAAATAATAGTTTTTAAAAAAACACTAAAAACATGCTTTTGGGCTATGATACGATATTCACATACCCACGGCTATGAAGCGATATTCCATCATAGAATGACAGTGCCTATCTTCCGGCTTCATCATCAGACCTTGAAACCTAATAGTGGTCAAAGTTCGTTCCAAGACTTTTCTAACAAGTCCAAACACAGCTATGATACGACGTTCCATCATGAAGTTCCAGTTCATATCTTCCGACTCCATCATCAGATCAGTTCGACAGTACCATATTATTGTATTGTCATCAGAACTACATACAGCTGCCAATTTTCATGACGCTACGATCATTGGAAGATGGGTAAATTAGTTACCTTAGATGCCATTACATTGTTAGTTACATACAGGTCGACCTAATAAAAGCGTGTTAAAAAAGAAAGTAATATCTTCAAGGTTCATATATGCGTTTTCCGTTTATTCGTTAAACTACAATTTCTAAACATTACGATTGAGTACCTACATTACGAAAAAATATATATGTATCTATATGGGTAATAATCTAAATATTTCATTAAAAAAATATAATTAATACAGTAGTCAACGCTTGTCAAACTTTTATTTTTAACACGCTTTTATTAGGTCGACCTGTATGTAACTATCTATGTAATGAAATCTAAGGTAACTAATTTAACCATCTTCCAAGGATCGTAGCGTCATGAAAATTGGCAGCTGTATGTAGTTCTGATGACAATATAATAATATGGTACTGTAGAACTGATCTGATGATGGAGTCGGAAGATATAAACTGGAACTTCATGATGGAGCATCGTGCCATAGCTGTGTTTGGACTTGTTAGAAAAGTCTTGGAATGAACTTTGACCACGATTAGGTTTCAAGGTCTGATGATGAAGCTGGAAGATAGGCGCTGGCATTCCATGATGGAATATCGTATCATAGCCGTGTTTGAACTTGTTAGAAAGGTCTTGTAATGAACTTTGACCACGATTAAGTTTCAAGGTCTGATGATGAAGCCGATTTTTGGTTTTTACGTGCAATTATAAAAGAGTGTTTTTAGTGTTTTTTAACACGCTTGTATTCTTATTATCAGTTAAGGTTTTTAAATTTTCCTTTTGTGTTTTTTTTTAATTTCTAAGAAAAGTTTATCTGCTCGTACTGATTGACCCACTTCGAGGATGTAATTAATTAAAATCTTATCCTGTATAATCAATACTTTTACTTAAACCTCTTTCAGGTGTCTGTACTCCCAGATGAGCGATCCCGTCATGATCGTTTTAGAAGACCTGAACGTCCTGGGATACGTGGGAACGAACCGGGTGAAAGGCCTAGACCTGCAGCAGTCGAAGCTAGCGCTGGAGCAACTGGCCAAGATCCACTCCTCATCCATGCAGTATATTACGCAAGTGAGTATAGGGCACAGAAGTCGGTTCCTAATGTTTCCGTGCAGCTTGGGTGGTGGTGGCATAGAATCAACATATGTCATCTGGCCTGCCTAACGCGGTAGCCTCCTATCTGCTAGCCTCCTCGAAGAGGGGCTTACCCTGTCATGGGTGCTGTGAGCTGTTGTTATTACCTATTGCCGCTGTTATTACCTATGTTATTTCCGTTACCTACGTTATTACCTATGTTACTTCCGTTACCTACGTTATTTACGTTTTTAATTTCTCGGACAACCGGTTTTACTTCATCCGGTTGAGTTGGAATTTAGCATGCAGGCATCATTTGATCATGGCGGGATTGAAAATATTGTGTTTGCAATCGGTCGACACTAGTGGGGGGAGATGGGGGGCGCTAGTCATACTTCGATCTCGAGATATTGGACATAGAGACCTGAAATTTGGTGGACAGATGCGTCGTTGAGCCGAAACCACGCTGTAAAATTTTCGATGGTATATGTCTCATATATGCCAAATTTAATAAAATACTACATGATATTTGAAAAAAGCCGTTTTAATACCACGAAAATACTACAAAATACTACATTTGCGATTTGCGATCATAATCACTTGATGCAATCACTATCAGGGAGAGGGTTAGCGAGGGAAGGGATGGGGGTTATCGACTATGGAGGGTGGGGGGTAGTTAACAGGGGATTTGGGGGTAGAGGGTCTAAACGCGGGGGGGGGGGCTTATCTGCTTACTTAGAAAGTCTTGGGGTGACACAACCTATTTTTACACGACTGTCCAACAAAAAAGGAGTATAAGGTTTTCAGGGTTCTTCTATGTATGTTTTGCGTTCTTCATTCCACCATAACATTTAAACGATTGAACCGATTAAGAAGTATATTGTATTGTTAGAATCGTTATGTCTTTCCGAGTGACATAGGGATATTAACTGTCTAAATATCAAATAAATATAAATAGTTGCTTAAATCTCCAAATGTCAATGAATTAAAATAAAATATATCGTGTTTCGTGTCAAATGGAGGTCTGATTGAGTACATTATGTATCTATATGTATAAATACATAAACCACAAATATTCACAAACCACAAATTTATTGGAATTTCTTGCAATATCGCCGCGCTCGACGAAAAGTACTATAACTGTTGAACTACTATAGCAATCTTAAAAAGAATAACAGTGCTATGATCGCATTGAAAATTGGTATATAGAATATTTAAATATCATTTTGTAAGACAATTAGATACGAAAAAATATGAGAAAGTCGAAAAAGTGAAAAAACTCGGCATTTTAAACTTAACTTACGGAAAAATACGGAATCCTATTTAGAAATTGTAAATACTATCGTGGTCTTTATTAGATTCTCTATCAAAGGTAATATTTCTTTTTGCTTATTTACATACAAAAATATTTAGATATTAGCTCATAAAAACCAATAAAAATTTTGATTATTTCTCGAAAAAAAATGATAATGATTGACAATGGTATTTTACCAAAAATATCCGTGAAATAACGTGCAAAATTTTTCTAGCGGCCGTCTATGTGTCAATGGAAATAATGAGATATTTGGTATGGGTATTAGGATGCGTTCGGATTAGAAAATAATATTACTGTGCGCTTCGGGAGCAAGCCGCCAATATTGGTCGTTACGTAGTCAACGGTGTTCTGATGTGCATCCAAATTCGGTCGTTACGTAGTCGAAGGGTATCTGGATAGTTAAGTTAGCTTATGACACTATTTTATGTGGGATTTTATGTGTAATAATAAAAGCGTAGCCAAGCTTAGTGACTTTTTTATTTATTTTTTATTTGTTGTGTGGGGCCTTTCTAAGGTATTTATGATCCTTGTAACAATGCGACCATTGCTGATCTATTGTGTTGGGCACCTATTATAGTTCTGCGCTAAGCCTCGGCTTTTGAACCGCAACAGGCTTTTGGCGCCAGATTGTTTTACCTCCTCAGGTAGGAGGTAATGACCACCCAAGTGGGTGTATCTTTTACGAATCAGCGGGCCACACTCGCACATGAGGTGCAGGCGAGTTTCCTCTGCCCCTTGGCAGAACATGCACATTTTCGTATCCTAAAACTTGAGGCTGTACATGGCTTTGTTCAGGCCGCAATGCCCCGTGAGCGCCTCACCAGTATGCGTAGATTGTTCCTATTTAGCGGTAAGGCCTCACGGGCAGTTTTACGATCATAAGGTTAATTAGCGCTTTAGAATAATTCAACCCTGGCGTGTGCAGTGGTTGACGGGTTGTTCTAAATATATTTTTTGAGCATTTTTGCAAGGCTTTTTGGTACGCCGCAGCAAGGTTCAGAGCCGTATAACGTTCCCTTTACTCCCGTATTAGCAAGTTCGTCGGCTTTGTGTTACTACGATTGTGTTGCTTATCAGCGTAGTAATTCTATAATTTTAGTTTCAGAATGAACTTCCACCCATTTACGACAAGAGCCCATTCGAGCCCAGGAAGGACATTCCCGGCTTCGAAGAGCTGAAGAAGACGTTCCAGGATGGCATGCATAAGCGAATAGATGAGATCATCAAGGATCTCTCCCCAGACCCTAAGTATGAAGGGGCCATTAAGTTCTTCAAATGGTATGACCAGTTTGATATTGAGGTGGCACAGCAAATCTGGAAAAAAGTACCAGGTACGTTACAATAGTCAACTGTCAATAATCAATAGTCTTTTATCCGTTCAAAATCAAAATGATGATAACGATAATATTAAAATTTCTAAATAAGGTACCGTATTTTTCCGTAAGACGAGTACAAGTTAGAAATGCCGAGTTTTTTTCACATTTTCGACTTTCTTATATTTATTCATAATTATCTAATTGTTTTACAAAATAATATTTCAATATTCTACCTACAAAATGTCAATGCGATCATTGCACAGTTATTTTTTTGTGATTGCTATAATAGTTCCGTAGTTATGGCAGTTTTTGTCGAGCGCGGCGATATTGCAAGAATTTCCAAGAAATTGCCGCGGTCTGCCATGAAATTATGCCGCATACTCAAAGAGTTAATTTGAGTAATATTTTTATATATTATTATATATATTTTTATATATTTTTTAGTTCATATAAAAAGAAGAATATAATATATATATATATATATATATATATATATATATATATATATATATATATATATATATATATATATATATTGAAATATTTGATAGTTTTGTGTATATATTCTTTTTAGAATTGATCAATAAGATGATTATAAAGTAAATAATTATAAAAGCCACTTACATCGTGACGAAGGATTCCCTTGATCGGATTCGGGAATGCTTTAGGTGTTAACGAGAATGATGAATGCCTCTCACTTGCGGAAAGAGGAGTAGGTTTAAGTTGGGCCCATTTTTCAACTAGTAAACGCTCACCCTTCATCCAATTATCTCAAAAATTAAGCTACAATCCTTCTTTATACGTAAACTCACTCAATTTCCTATTATTTCAGGGGAAATAACAAGACAAGACGAGCTACTTGACAGATGGAAGAATTTAAAATTTCGAATTTCGTTTTTTTATTTTCTAAAGGTGCGATATAAAGAAGCTGCGATCAATATTCAGCTGAAAACTTAAAACTAAAAGCGTGACATGCCCTCATATCAATGAAAGGAAGCAGTCAGCTCTTTCCTATTAGTTGGAAAGATTACCTTTAACCTAAATGGATTATTTACAATGAACGAAACATAAAATATGTAAAAATTCAATATTTTGAAATATTTGATAGTTTTGTGTATATATTCTTTTTAGAATTGATCAATAAGATGATTATAAAGTAAATAATTATAAAAGCCACTTACATCGTGACGAAGGATTCCCTTGATCGGATTCGGGAATGCTTTAGGTGTTAACGAGAATGATGAATGCCTCTCACTTGCGGAAAGAGGAGTAGGTTTAAGTTGGGCCCATTTTTCAACTAGTAAACGCTCACCCTTCATCCAATTATCTCAAAAATTAAGCTACAATCCTTCTTTATACGTAAACTCACTCAATTTCCTATTATTTCAGGGGAAATAACAAGACAAGACGAGCTACTTGACAGATGGAAGAATTTAAAATTTCGAATTTCGTTTTTTTATTTTCTAAAGGTGCGATATAAAGAAGCTGCGATCAATATTCAGCTGAAAACTTAAAACTAAAAGCGTGACATGCCCTCATATCAATGAAAGGAAGCAGTCAGCTCTTTCCTATTAGTTGGAAAGATTACCTTTAACCTAAATGGATTATTTACAATGAACGAAACATAAAATATGTAAAAATTCAATATTTTGAAATATTTGATAGTTTTGTGTATATATTCTTTTTAGAATTGATCAATAAGATGATTATAAAGTAAATAATTATAAAAGCCACTTACATCGTGACGAAGGATTCCCTTGATCGGATTCGGGAATGCTTTAGGTGTTAACGAGAATGATGAATGCCTCTCACTTGCGGAAAGAGGAGTAGGTTTAAGTTGGGCCCATTTTTCAACTAGTAAACGCTCACCCTTCATCCAATTATCTCAAAAATTAAGCTACAATCCTTCTTTATACGTAAACTCACTCAATTTCCTATTATTTCAGGGGAAATAACAAGACAAGACGAGCTACTTGACAGATGGAAGAATTTAAAATTTCGAATTTCGTTTTTTTATTTTCTAAAGGTGCGATATAAAGAAGCTGCGATCAATATTCAGCTGAAAACTTAAAACTAAAAGCGTGACATGCCCTCATATCAATGAAAGGAAGCAGTCAGCTCTTTCCTATTAGTTGGAAAGATTACCTTTAACCTAAATGGATTATTTACAATGAACGAAACATAAAATATGTAAAAATTCAATATTTTGAAATATTTGATAGTTTTGTGTATATATTCTTTTTAGAATTGATCAATAAGATGATTATAAAGTAAATAATTATAAAAGCCACTTACATCGTGACGAAGGATTCCCTTGATCGGATTCGGGAATGCTTTAGGTGTTAACGAGAATGATGAATGCCTCTCACTTGCGGAAAGAGGAGTAGGTTTAAGTTGGGCCCATTTTTCAACTAGTAAACGCTCACCCTTCATCCAATTATCTCAAAAATTAAGCTACAATCCTTCTTTATACGTAAACTCACTCAATTTCCTATTATTTCAGGGGAAATAACAAGACAAGACGAGCTACTTGACAGATGGAAGAATTTAAAATTTCGAATTTCGTTTTTTTATTTTCTAAAGGTGCGATATAAAGAAGCTGCGATCAATATTCAGCTGAAAACTTAAAACTAAAAGCGTGACATGCCCTCATATCAATGAAAGGAAGCAGTCAGCTCTTTCCTATTAGTTGGAAAGATTACCTTTAACCTAAATGGATTATTTACAATGAACGAAACATAAAATATGTAAAAATTCAATATTTTGAAATATTTGATAGTTTTGTGTATATATTCTTTTTAGAATTGATCAATAAGATGATTATAAAGTAAATAATTATAAAAGCCACTTACATCGTGACGAAGGATTCCCTTGATCGGATTCGGGAATGCTTTAGGTGTTAACGAGAATGATGAATGCCTCTCACTTGCGGAAAGAGGAGTAGGTTTAAGTTGGGCCCATTTTTCAACTAGTAAACGCTCACCCTTCATCCAATTATCTCAAAAATTAAGCTACAATCCTTCTTTATACGTAAACTCACTCAATTTCCTATTATTTCAGGGGAAATAACAAGACAAGACGAGCTACTTGACAGATGGAAGAATTTAAAATTTCGAATTTCGTTTTTTTATTTTCTAAAGGTGCGATATAAAGAAGCTGCGATCAATATTCAGCTGAAAACTTAAAACTAAAAGCGTGACATGCCCTCATATCAATGAAAGGAAGCAGTCAGCTCTTTCCTATTAGTTGGAAAGATTACCTTTAACCTAAATGGATTATTTACAATGAACGAAACATAAAATATGTAAAAATTCAATATTTTGAAATATTTGATAGTTTTGTGTATATATTCTTTTTAGAATTGATCAATAAGATGATTATAAAGTAAATAATTATAAAAGCCACTTACATCGTGACGAAGGATTCCCTTGATCGGATTCGGGAATGCTTTAGGTGTTAACGAGAATGATGAATGCCTCTCACTTGCGGAAAGAGGAGTAGGTTTAAGTTGGGCCCATTTTTCAACTAGTAAACGCTCACCCTTCATCCAATTATCTCAAAAATTAAGCTACAATCCTTCTTTATACGTAAACTCACTCAATTTCCTATTATTTCAGGGGAAATAACAAGACAAGACGAGCTACTTGACAGATGGAAGAATTTAAAATTTCGAATTTCGTTTTTTTATTTTCTAAAGGTGCGATATAAAGAAGCTGCGATCAATATTCAGCTGAAAACTTAAAACTAAAAGCGTGACATGCCCTCATATCAATGAAAGGAAGCAGTCAGCTCTTTCCTATTAGTTGGAAAGATTACCTTTAACCTAAATGGATTATTTACAATGAACGAAACATAAAATATGTAAAAATTCAATATTTTGAAATATTTGATAGTTTTGTGTATATATTCTTTTTAGAATTGATCAATAAGATGATTATAAAGTAAATAATTATAAAAGCCACTTACATCGTGACGAAGGATTCCCTTGATCGGATTCGGGAATGCTTTAGGTGTTAACGAGAATGATGAATGCCTCTCACTTGCGGAAAGAGGAGTAGGTTTAAGTTGGGCCCATTTTTCAACTAGTAAACGCTCACCCTTCATCCAATTATCTCAAAAATTAAGCTACAATCCTTCTTTATACGTAAACTCACTCAATTTCCTATTATTTCAGGGGAAATAACAAGACAAGACGAGCTACTTGACAGATGGAAGAATTTAAAATTTCGAATTTCGTTTTTTTATTTTCTAAAGGTGCGATATAAAGAAGCTGCGATCAATATTCAGCTGAAAACTTAAAACTAAAAGCGTGACATGCCCTCATATCAATGAAAGGAAGCAGTCAGCTCTTTCCTATTAGTTGGAAAGATTACCTTTAACCTAAATGGATTATTTACAATGAACGAAACATAAAATATGTAAAAATTCAATATTTTGAAATATTTGATAGTTTTGTGTATATATTCTTTTTAGAATTGATCAATAAGATGATTATAAAGTAAATAATTATAAAAGCCACTTACATCGTGACGAAGGATTCCCTTGATCGGATTCGGGAATGCTTTAGGTGTTAACGAGAATGATGAATGCCTCTCACTTGCGGAAAGAGGAGTAGGTTTAAGTTGGGCCCATTTTTCAACTAGTAAACGCTCACCCTTCATCCAATTATCTCAAAAATTAAGCTACAATCCTTCTTTATACGTAAACTCACTCAATTTCCTATTATTTCAGGGGAAATAACAAGACAAGACGAGCTACTTGACAGATGGAAGAATTTAAAATTTCGAATTTCGTTTTTTTATTTTCTAAAGGTGCGATATAAAGAAGCTGCGATCAATATTCAGCTGAAAACTTAAAACTAAAAGCGTGACATGCCCTCATATCAATGAAAGGAAGCAGTCAGCTCTTTCCTATTAGTTGGAAAGATTACCTTTAACCTAAATGGATTATTTACAATGAACGAAACATAAAATATGTAAAAATTCAATATTTTGAAATATTTGATAGTTTTGTGTATATATTCTTTTTAGAATTGATCAATAAGATGATTATAAAGTAAATAATTATAAAAGCCACTTACATCGTGACGAAGGATTCCCTTGATCGGATTCGGGAATGCTTTAGGTGTTAACGAGAATGATGAATGCCTCTCACTTGCGGAAAGAGGAGTAGGTTTAAGTTGGGCCCATTTTTCAACTAGTAAACGCTCACCCTTCATCCAATTATCTCAAAAATTAAGCTACAATCCTTCTTTATACGTAAACTCACTCAATTTCCTATTATTTCAGGGGAAATAACAAGACAAGACGAGCTACTTGACAGATGGAAGAATTTAAAATTTCGAATTTCGTTTTTTTATTTTCTAAAGGTGCGATATAAAGAAGCTGCGATCAATATTCAGCTGAAAACTTAAAACTAAAAGCGTGACATGCCCTCATATCAATGAAAGGAAGCAGTCAGCTCTTTCCTATTAGTTGGAAAGATTACCTTTAACCTAAATGGATTATTTACAATGAACGAAACATAAAATATGTAAAAATTCAATATTTTAAGTTTTCAGCTGAATATTGATCGCAGCTTCTTTATATCGCACCTTTAGAAAATAAAAAAACGAAATTCGAAATTTTAAATTCTTCCATCTGTCAAGTAGCTCGTCTTGTCTTGTTATTTCCCCTGAAATAATAGGAAATTGAGTGAGTTTACGTATAAAGAAGGATTGTAGCTTAATTTTTGAGATAATTGGATGAAGGGTGAGCGTTTACTAGTTGAAAAATGGGCCCAACTTAAACCTACTCCTCTTTCCGCAAGTGAGAGGCATTCATCATTCTCGTTAACACCTAAAGCATTCCCGAATCCGATCAAGGGAATCCTTCGTCACGATGTAAGTGGCTTTTATAATTATTTACTTTATAATCATCTTATTGATCAATTCTAAAAAGAATATATACACAAAACTATCAAATATTTCAAAATATTGAATTTTTACATATTTTATGTTTCGTTCATTGTAAATAATCCATTTAGGTTAAAGGTAATCTTTCCAACTAATAGGAAAGAGCTGACTGCTTCCTTTCATTGATATGAGGGCATGTCACGCTTTTAGTTTTAAGTTTTCAGCTGAATATTGATCGCAGCTTCTTTATATCGCACCTTTAGAAAATAAAAAAACGAAATTCGAAATTTTAAATTCTTCCATCTGTCAAGTAGCTCGTCTTGTCTTGTTATTTCCCCTGAAATAATAGGAAATTGAGTGAGTTTACGTATAAAGAAGGATTGTAGCTTAATTTTTGAGATAATTGGATGAAGGGTGAGCGTTTACTAGTTGAAAAATGGGCCCAACTTAAACCTACTCCTCTTTCCGCAAGTGAGAGGCATTCATCATTCTCGTTAACACCTAAAGCATTCCCGAATCCGATCAAGGGAATCCTTCGTCACGATGTAAGTGGCTTTTATAATTATTTACTTTATAATCATCTTATTGATCAATTCTAAAAAGAATATATACACAAAACTATCAAATATTTCAAAATATTGAATTTTTACATATTTTATGTTTCGTTCATTGTAAATAATCCATTTAGGTTAAAGGTAATCTTTCCAACTAATAGGAAAGAGCTGACTGCTTCCTTTCATTGATATGAGGGCATGTCACGCTTTTAGTTTTAAGTTTTCAGCTGAATATTGATCGCAGCTTCTTTATATCGCACCTTTAGAAAATAAAAAAACGAAATTCGAAATTTTAAATTCTTCCATCTGTCAAGTAGCTCGTCTTGTCTTGTTATTTCCCCTGAAATAATAGGAAATTGAGTGAGTTTACGTATAAAGAAGGATTGTAGCTTAATTTTTGAGATAATTGGATGAAGGGTGAGCGTTTACTAGTTGAAAAATGGGCCCAACTTAAACCTACTCCTCTTTCCGCAAGTGAGAGGCATTCATCATTCTCGTTAACACCTAAAGCATTCCCGAATCCGATCAAGGGAATCCTTCGTCACGATGTAAGTGGCTTTTATAATTATTTACTTTATAATCATCTTATATATATATATATATATATATATATATATATATATATATATATATATATATATATATATATATATATATATATATATATATATATATATATATATATATATATATATATATATATATATATATATATATATATATATATATATATATATATATATATATATATATATATATATATATATATATATATATATATATATATATATATATATATTATTTTTTTTTGCAACAACTCGATCCCTCAAGCAGTTTTTTATCACCAGCGCAATACGTAAATAATTTGATTGTGTAAAATAGTAGTAAGTTTTTTACACTTACAGCAAACTAATACTATCTATTTCAGAGGTCTGTGTGACGAGGTTAATCTAAGCTATTTCAGAGGTCAATCAATCAATCAAATAATGTATTGTAATAAAAACTAATACATAGTTGTATAGACAGTTGTATTACATTTACATTTGGCCGTGATATGATTGAATTCTTCATTAATGATTAAATTCTTCTAATTATAATCAAAACATAAAAGGTTACTCGTAAGAATAAAGAAGGTATAATTGTAGAATTAAATCGAGTCTCACCATTTAGTTTACCAGATAAAAGACACAGAGTAAAATATGTAGAAAGTAAGATATAGAGATGTAAGATATAGAGAAGATATATAGAAATTAACTCAATAAGTAGTGATTCGATTACATTGAATATAATGAATAATGTAATGAGAAAAAAAGAAGGTTATAATGAACATAATTAATTCTTTAAAATACCGATAAAAATAAGTTTTTGTAGTATAAAATTAATAAATGTAATGTGAAAAATAAAAAAAAAATGTGACCATTGTAAAAGATTCATGAATAAATTTCAACTCGAAGTTATGAAAAACATATTTTTTTGGCTTTTCTTGATAAAATATTCGTATACAAACTCATTGTAGTTGTTCCTCGAAAAAAACACTATCAATAAATTCGTAATGGACTTGAATACAATGGATCACCCTCTAAAATACTATTGTACATATTACAGGCAACAAGTTCAATGGCGTACTACACGGCGACTGCTGGGCCAACAACATATTGTTTAAGTATGGAGAAAACAACGTCGTTGAAAGTGCCCTACTAGTAAGTTATTTTATTTTAAACTAGATGATCCGGTGAACTTCGTACCACTTAAAATTGATTTGATTGTAACTCTTCATAAGCGTTTATTGATCCTAATCACCTTCCAAATCCAATTCATTGAAATCTATAATATAGCCGAATCATGTACGGTTTGACTTTCGTGTGGTGATTATATGAAAGTCGTTTGTAATTAAAATAAATTCAATGTATTTAATTTACATGATGAAATATAAATGCTTTTTCGACTTTTTCGACTTTTTTGCATTTTTCGACTTTTCGGTCTTTTCTGAGTTTTTCGACTTTTTCGACTTTTTCGACTGTTCGACTTTTTGAAATTTTATACAATCGCACGGAATGAATACCTAACAGTTATGGATGGCGCAGCTGTCAAACAATAGAATCGCCGCGAACGCCATCTATTGAAAGTGACCCATTTCCCAAAATGACCAATTTCGATTTTTTCGATTTTCAGTTGTTTCTTATAATTTTTCCTAAATATTTTTTTTTGTAAACCACCCCTGAATCAAGGCGAACAAAACAAAACAATAATAATTCAAATCGGTCGAGTCATTATCGAGATCTTGCGAGACTAAGGCACGGGGATTCATTTTTATGTATAAGAAGAAAAGGTGATACTAGAGAATGTTTTATTAGATATTTTTACAGGATTGCCCGGAAAACGGAATATTTTGAATTAACGCAATTTTTACAAATAAACACAGGAAAAAAGACGACATTTCATGTAGGTACACCTTATGCCAGTTTTCAACGCATATATGCCATTTATGCATTATGTTTTCATTAACTTTAATCAAATATCAGTCGTCGAGCCCTGATAGGGACCCGTGACGTCTTCCACTATTCATTCTGTTTGGTGGAGCTTCTCGTGAGAGAAGCCCATCGACCCGGATTTCATATAGGTCTTCACAGGGCTTGCCCTGTGGCAGGTATCGTAATGGGACGCCTGACGGATCAGTCGTCTTACATATGGTGATCGTCTGAGGAGTGTATACATGGCATCTACTGCTATGCTGCAGTACCCGCGCTGGTGGTCCGCTAATCTAGCAGACTGCGCGGATACGGCTTCCGGACTTCTGGCGGTCTGGTGTGCAGCGGAGCGAGCTGACGAATGTGCTCGTGCGGCGAGATGTCGGCCCTCTGGTACATGGCGCGCGCGAGGCGCTTCACGTAATCCTCCACGGACTCTTTCTCGCTGTCCTGTTGGAGTTCTGCTTCAGTCGCTTAGTACATTTTGTATAATTTGATTAGCGAGGAATATTGAATCACTGTGCGCCGGGACACTGTGCGCCGTCGTCTTGTAGCGATGTGCTGGCGGGCGGATTTTTATGAGATGGAAAACAATTTTAGCTTTTGCACAATCGACTAGACAGCCCAGCTAGTCTAGAAAGAGTTCAATTTCGTGTGCCACCGCGACTAACGAGGAGCTCTCAAACATTTTCGGTTGTCGCTTGCAATAACAACATCGGGTCGAATAGACCTCTTACCAGAATGTGTCGCATTTTTGATAAATCGTGTAAAGGATTAGATATATTTTATGATTCCATTAATTTAATAAAAGACTCGATCATACCTAGCCTATCTCCTACTTCTTAAAATTTCACTAACTGCCATCCTAATGAACTGTATTATATGATTAATTATATTATAACATACAATTGCATTATATCATTATGTATAATAAATATTATTATCCAATTACTCACACTTCAATTTTGCTCTAACCAAATAACCTTATTTACAACTTATTTAATTATTACTTTTCTAACCCTTATATTATTATTAGCTTATTATATTTTTTTTTCTACTATCAACGTGTTCATGTTATTTCTGTTAATTTGTAACGCAAGCATTGCAAAACTATTCATAGGATAGTAAATTTGTTTCGTTTGAATATGTTTTAAAAATACTAGTATCATATATTTACTATCTGTAAGTTTGCTATAAAATAAAATAAAATGAGCGATTTGTGACGATGCAACGTTTTGATTGTTTTGAATGTCGGCGAGTTTGTTTAAGCGATATTGGTTTTTTACGCGCGTTTTCCTCTCCGACCAGGTTTCGACACCTGGGAGGTATCTCTCGGACGGTAAGAGCGGGTGTTACTGGAGATTTTTCGCGTTTGGCAATAATATTTTTTTTGTTTTTTTTTTTTAATTTGAAAATAAGATTGCGTAGATTCGAACGTCGGTTACGTGATTCTAAGTCGAGGTCAACAATGTGAGGATCTCCCAATTAGAAGTGAATTTAAAGTTTAGAGAAATTTTATTTATTTGGAGTTCGATATTGCCAGTTTGTAACGCTTCCCGAATAGCAATGTCCCGAATAGCAGTTTGTAACGCTTCCCGAATAGCAATGTCCCGATCCAATGTTCGATTCAGCGAAGATATGTATTGATGCGTATCGATCATCGTAAACCCTACACACACGGTTTAAGAAAGAGTTTTTACGGTAGTTGTTATTGCTTTCAGAAACTTTCAGAAAAGCTATACTTTCAGAAAAGCTGTTTTAAAACTCATGCCACCTAATTACTTTTAAATCAGGCCTACAAAGTTTCGCATTCAATAACAACTTTCATACCTAACATCATAATTTACATTAGCCGCTGTTTAGATAATTTCTTGCATAACAGTATTGTCTTAAATCACTTACCTATTACCTTTGTGGTTGGTTAATTTTTGGTTTTTTTTATTTTATCCATAACGTACATACATCGTCAATTAATTAATTCAATCAATTAACGTGCATTATTAATAATAACTAACTAATAAATAAAAACTTGTATTAGAGTGAAAATTATTAAAGTACTTAACTAATGAATAATAAGTTAATAAAAAAGTAAAAAAGTAAAAGGTATTTATTTCCAATACAACCATACAATTGTGTAGGAATGACAGTAATTAATCTTAAATTAGTTACTCAATTTAGACAAGAGATGATATACAATATATAGTTTTAAACTTACCAATTTACAAAAACATAGACTATATGATAACAGTTTACAACAAAACAATTAACGGTAAATAATATGTATTAAATTGAATGGGTAGATACGATGCTATGTATTTTCAAAATATTTTAAGAAGTCGTTATGGGCATACATGTTGATTTTAAGCAGATAGACTCGGATGGATCTCTTGAAAATATCGATGTTTTTAATTTCTTTTAATCTTTCGGGCAATTTATTGAAAAGTTTGAGGCCTAAGTATCGACTAGTCGCCTGGAACTTGGCAGTACGTGCTACGAACGGTTGGAGATACAGGGTTTTATTCCTGGTGTCATGCCGATGTACTTCCTCGTGGGATATGGCCGAGCTCTTATTGCAATAGAATTCGCAAAGAGCTTCTTGAGCAAAAATTGCATATACGGTCAATATCCCTAGTTTTTGGAAGTGTTCACGACATGACTGCCGTGGACCAATACCTACTATCGCACGTATGGCTCTTTTCTGGAGAGTGAATACACTGTTGATGTGTGCTGCATTACCCCATAAAAGAATACCATAGCGCAGGTGTGACTCAACTAGCGCGTAATAGGCCGATAAAAGTACTTTTTTGACAAGATGCTTTTATTAAAATGCTCTGTCCCCAGCCGACCCTGGGTGCAGCAGCCATGTCAAAGCGGAACTTAGACCGGACTATCAAAATTTAATGCGTATACAAAATTTGGTTTCTGTGCTGTCGACCGTTGAGGAGTCCCCTCGTTGAAAGCCAACCCTGGGTGCAGCAGCTCTGTTGCAGCGACACTTAGAACGGGCTATCATAATTGAAGGCGTATACAAAATTTCGTGTCTATGCTGTTGAACGTTGAGGGGTCCCCTCGTCAGGAGCCAATCCTAAGAAACTTAGAACGGGCTATCATAATTTGAATGAGTACACAAAATTTCGTATCTGAGCTGTTGACCGTTGAGGAGTCCCCTCGTCGGGAGCCAATCCTGGGCTCATCAGCCATGTTATGATGAAACTTATCACAGGCTATCATAATTGAATGCGTATACGAACTTTCGTGTCTGTGCTGTTGACCGTTGAGGAGTCCCCTCGTCGAGCGACAATTCTGGGTGCAGTATCAGGTCATGCTTATCATATCATGAATTAGCATGCACAAGCACTCACATGCACATTCGCACTACAGATACACACACCCACACACACATATATACACCCTCACACATATACAAATATACATATACACACACTCACACATACACGCTCTCCATCACACAAACACACACTAACATCCATACACTCGCACCTAGCGATTTTAACTGTTACTTTTAAATTCTTTTTGGTTTTATTTATTTTGTATTGTTTAGCATATTTAATCCTTATATAGCAAATAATTTAAAACATCATTGGCTTTGTTACTGGTATATATATTATGCTTATACGTATTTTTTTATTCTGTATGTTTTTAAGAAAAATAAAATAAAAATAAAAATAAAAATAAAAATGCATTGTCATCGGAACTAAACCAACATGTACAACTTCAACTTTATAGAATAAGAGGAAGTGGTTCTAATTCTTTTTGCACGATTTGACCTAAACCAAACATATTGACCAATTGTTAACAGATATTTATGATTTAATGAAAAATATAACATATAATACATGTTCAATAGCATTATACTAACATATTACTCTAATAACATTAATAATATATGTATATTAATAACAATAATAATAAATCCAAAAGGTAAAATAACATGTCAACAGGATAATTATTAAAAAATAAAAATAAAATAAGGTTGATAGCAATAGATAATATTTTTACATATTTTTAAGCATCTTGGATATTTAAATAAGAACTTTTTGTAGATTCTCGTATTCTAATGGGTGTATATATTTTGTTTCTCCAGTTGGACTATCAGCTTAGCTTCATCTCTTCTGTACTATCCGACTTCATCTACTTCTTCTTCTCGAGCGTCAACAACGACACGAAAAGAAGCCACTTCGAGACTCTGAAGAACTTCTACCTTGATTGTCTAGTCTCTAATCTCACCAAACTGGGCTACACTGGAGATATTCCCACCGCGGAAGATTTTGATGCGGAAATTATCAGATTACGTTTGCTGGGTCTGTACATTTAGTGTTATCATGAAATTTCCTATATACTTACGATGAACTAGATAGGAAGCATTACATTTTCGTCATGTCCAATTGACGGCTAAAGACCGCTCTTGGACGTGTCAAAATAATTGGGTTAGGTAGTAAGTTTCGTTACTAGGTACTCTTTACTGAACATACATAGGTAGTCAAGAATTAACTACTAGATTGTCAAACTATAAATATAAATAATCAAAATATAAGCCTAATATATGAAGTAGTTAGTAATTCGTAAAGATACGTAGTAAAATTATTTATTGTAATATTAAAATTGTCAGTAAAATGTTAAATAATAATAATCTACGTCATGCATTTTAAACTAAAAGTACATATTATATAAGACCATATAAAATAATCAGACAATAACGCTCTACTTTTTCAAGTAATTTAAATAGGCACAATATTTGAAAAATCATGGCCCTCAAATTCGGCCAGATTATAGAAAGGGTTGCCTATCAGCATCTCCTTGATGTTTTTTTTTTAATTTTATGTCCTCCAGCTGCTTAAATTTTGTAGGGAGTAGATTATAGAATTTAATGTTAAGGTACAAGTAGCTTTTCTGTACTTAGGCCAGTCGTATACGGGGTACGCATCCGTCTTGCACACAACACTCACTGTATCCTGTCTTACGTCTTTGCGTTCGGCGGCGGGAACATTTTAAGAAGAGCGTTTCACGTAGCAGAGAGTTTGTAACCGTCGTCTCTATTGAAGTTCGGGGTTCTTCTTATTTCAATGGCTTCCCGGATAATGCGAGGAAAAATTGTAGAATTGTAGTAGTAGAATTGTTCCTTGGATAGCACAATCGGATTTTGAAACCGCATCCAGTGGTTACTTCCGCTATCCAATATATGTTCGCAGATCGCCGATTTTTCTCGCTGAACGTTTTTAGCAGCTTTGATGTGGTCTGTCAGTCGCGTGGCTATGGGCCGTTTCGTTTGTCCAACGTAGGTTAGACCGCAACTGCATTCGACTTTATACACACCCGGGGTTTGCAGTGGTATTACATCCTTTACAGGCCTCAAAAATCGAGCTATAATTTAGGTCGGTTTGAAGATCGTTTTTATATCGAATCTGTTTAGCATCTTACTTATTCGATCTGTCACGTCACCGAAACGTCGGGTGCTGCAAATTTCACGCGGTAAATTCGTTTTCTATCCTATTTATAATTAAAAATTATCGTAAATTGTTAGAATGAGATAATATAATCAAAATATAAAAAATAAAAAAATACTAAGACAAAAAATCCAAATAATTGTGTCTAAAAATATCAAAAATAATGTTAAAACCAAAATAATCAATATGTAGCAGCATTTAGCCATGTTATTTTTCAAATACTGTTGCTTTATGTAATACTAGTTGTTTCCCGCGGCTTCGCTTCGCTTAAAGTTTCGAATTGATTTTTTAATTTAAGTAGGGTGGCGTTTATTTGCCTTTTTAGACGCTACCTTTAGATATATATAGTGCAAGAGGTCCTCCCTCAGATGCACGCTACCTATCTCGTAGTAGACGTACGCGTCTTGTTCCTCGCCGCGCGTTACTAATTTCATGATATCTCTATAACTATACCACCTAAACACCTGTAAGTGATTAATTTTATCTCTATTGAAAACCCGTGATAAAAATTTAATTCATTTTGATAAGGATTCTTATGTTATTGATAATGTACCCATTGGAATTACTTAAAAAAGTAGAGCCTTATTATTTGATTATTTTATATGGTCTTATATCTGTACTTTTAGTTTAAAATGCATAACGTAGATTTAATTTGATTATTCAACATTTTACTGACAATTTGAATAATACGATGAATAATTTTACTACGTATCTTTTCGAATTACTAACTACTTCAAATACTAGGCTTCTATTTTGATTATTTATAGTTTGACAATCTAGTAATTAATTCTTGACTACCTATGTATGTTCAGTAAAGAGTAGTAACGAAACTTACTACATAACCCAATTATTTTGACACCTCCAAGAGCGGCCTTTATCCGTCAATTGGACACGACGAAAATGTAATGTAATGTAATGTAATGTAATGTCGTCAAAAACACTTCCTACATATATTTCTTACTTTTTTGGAAATAAAAGCAGTTATTACAGCTTGAATATAAATGTTGGATATATGTAATCGTATATGTAGTCGGCTTTTTTATAGATCTCTTTGAGGTCAATATTTATGTCATATACAGTTTTCATATATATCAAACCGTTTCTTCGGCGCATGCCGATAAAGCAACTTACCAGCTCATTTACTCCGACTTGATTTACAAATATCGTGAGTTTTTATTGAAAACTAATATCCATCACAATAAAATATAGCCTATAGCACTCATCGATAGTGGAGCTTTCCGTTAGTGAAAGAATTTTTGAAATCGAAAAGTAGTTTCGGAGATTACCCCCTACATACAAACTTTCAAACTTACAAACATTACTTTTTTATAATATTAGTATAGATGAGAGCAATATATTCAGCGAATGAATCCATGAATACTTGAATAAAACTATTATTTAAATGAGTATTTTTTTTATTCATGGCCCTCGAATCAGTACACTTTTTTTTTTTTGATTTAATACTTTATTTATTTATTTGTTTGTACATTTAGCCCCATTGTTATCAATGTTATAAGTAACTCGGAAAAATTGAACACCGAAATGAAGCTAATGCTCAGTGCCCACCTAACTAGGACTTAAATGTCCCTTATCTAGGCGGGTCAGAGTAAATAATTGAAATAAGTAAAACAACTTACGTAACAATTAGCGTAATTAAAGTTAAAAAAAATATATTTTTATATTCAATGAAGGTACTTAATTAAGATTGAATAATATATCAGAATAAATAAATAACACTATAATACAAATCAAAATACGATTTTTTAAAGAATAATACAATGTAGGTAATACAATATGGCAAAGTTCAAGTTCAAGTTCTTTATTGTGAGAATTATTAAAAAAACATACAATGTTTAGATAACAAACTGCCCAGAGAGCATACAACATTTCGTTTCGGAAGAAACTTTATAAAGTAGAAGCTATATAAGGCGCAATCAGTAAAACTAAAACCATCAACAATTAAAATAATCAATATCAGAAATGATCAAACAAAAGCAATAATCGTCAATAATCAGATAATCAATCAAACTAATTTTTATAATGTTTTGTCCAAAAAGAATCTAAATACATTGTAATTACATTTAAATTTAAAATACCATATAAATAAAACAATCAATAAAATAAATATTTCAAGCTAAAACAATCAACAAATGAAATTTATTAAATTACCTACATTAAAATAAAGGGTCTGTAAAAAGTCATTCTGTAAAATTTATAAATTCCTCAATAGAGTAAAATGTATTTGTTGTAAAAAAATCCTTTAAAACTTTTTGGAACGTTCTGAGGTTGCTATTGGTTCTGAGGTTGCAAATACACATATACGTAAATACGATTTTAATAAATAATAAATGCTATATGGTATAAACATATTTATAATTTATTAAAATATATAAATACAATTTTAAAAGCAGTGCTTATAAATATATGATATAATATAAATAAAAATATGATAATATTAATATATGCATAATAATTTATATGAATATACAATATTACTTTTAAATTAACCGTTATACATACGCGTTATACCGACGCCTTGGTCCGCGATAGATTCGGTGTACACCGTTTCACCGCTTCGTAAGGGAGAGGACCGCGCAAGCGACCTCGAACTCGGAACCAATCGAGAGACCGGAAAAATCTGGTCACAATTGGAAGCAAGGGCGCGAGTGTCGGCCCGCCAGGTAACATTACTGGCTATCTCGCGGTAAAGGCGTTGGTCTCTTGCGGGTTGGGACGTAGCTAGACGTTGGATTGTATTGTCCAAAGTCTTCTACGCTCACTGCAGGGCGATAGAACGAATAATCGTTAAAACGTCCTGTGGTGACGGGTTCGCCCGTTGTAGTCGACACCGCAAGATGTTAGTCAGAGTGCGCAATCGACTGGCAGGAGCGCCAGAAGGTTGATTACCAGGGGAAACTAACCATAAGGCCAGAGTCCTACCCAGGCTCGCACTTCGTGCGTGGAGGCCGTCTGATAGGTATTGACCCGTGAGTGTGACCAACCCTGAACAGAATGGGTCTTCGTGGCCAACTTGGCAAGGGCCCATTAACTCTCTAACGCAAACCGTCCAGGATCGCCCGAAGGTTGACTCCTAGGGGAAACTGGCCCGAAGACCAGAATCCTGCCCTGGCTCGTGCTTCTACGCGGAGGCCGCCGGATGAGTGGTGTTGTCCCGTCAGTATGACCGACCCTAAAACAAATGGGTAATAGTGGCCAAACTGCAACAGGGCCCATAGCTCCCTATGCCATTGAGCAATCTAAGACGCTAATCGTAATCAATGATTATATCTATTCTTTTTGATTCCAGTGGCTTACATCCTGACAACCTTCAACGCACTAGTGCTGGCAGAAATGAGCGATAAGCAAAAGGACAGAAGTGAAACCGAGGTTTTTTCGCTGAACGAGATGTTGGAGATCACCGGAGCACAAGGCCAGGCTAAGCCATTCCAGGCTGCCCTTTTAGCCTGTGTTGATGTCCTGGTGAACCTGGAAGGATTCTTCGACGTTTGAATAGCGGAAATCAATTATTCCGATGCAGGATAATTATCATTAAATAACATTATATGATTGTTTTATTTATATAAGTAGGCGGAATAAGTATCTGTGTTAAATAAATAATCACTGATTTTAAAAAAATCGCTTGATTTTTAATTGAAATCGAAGACATGGCCATTTGGCTATTTATTATAATTCCTTTTTCCATCCATAATTATTTCAATTTGATTCAAATTCAAATTCAAATTCAAATTTCTTTATTTATCTATAATATTACATGTATTTTTAAAATTCAAAGCCATCCTAACTAGGCCTCGCCTGTACTAAGGTAGGCTTAATATAAAAAAAAGGTATAGTGGTTTTCGTAACTAGCTGTAATACATCTTTGTATATTATTATGTTACATTTGAGAAGTAAAAAATAGAATAAGAAAGCTTAATAATATTAAATTTAGGTATATACATATAAATATATACATACATATATAAATAAATATATATTTTATAGATAAATATAAAATAATACTAAATATATATACATATATCTCACAAATCGTGCACTATTTTAATATATATGTTATTAATGTCTCCGTTTCTTGTCGACCCATAGTCAAAAGTGACTTAGTTATGTTTTTCTTTACGCCGTGACTATTCCTAGATTTCAGTCCTGCAGGAAAAACACTATTCATTTTGTTGAACAGTCGAGGAGCAATGTAAGAAAAGTGTTTTTGTGCAAAACTTGTTCTCTTTTTTAGGATTAAGTGCTGTCTGGTTGACATAATCCCCTGCTGAGGATTTCTTTTGTCGGCTGGTCAATGCCTATTTTCAAAAGATTGATAACGATATTTACAGCATATTCTAGTACCTTTTTGCGGGATAGCCGGAAGTTGGCATTATGCGACTTCTCACAGAACACTGAGGTACGCGGCGATTGGCTAAAGGAAATGCTGTCGCACTTATTCAAATCCTCGCCACTCAATACACTGCTTAGATAAATGGATAATGGGCCCAATGGCGTTTCTTTGTGAACTAAAACTAAAATTAGTCCAAGCGAACGAGACAGAGCAATACGTTAGAGCGTAGGTTCCCAAACTTCTTTTTCTCGTAGACCACTTTCAAAAATTTGCTGCTACATTTCTATCATATTCCCATACATTTCTACTATATTTTTCACGCAAACGTAGACCCCCGTCGAGTCTCCCGTGGACCCCTGGGGGTCCACCTGGACCACTTTGGGAATCACTGCGTTAGAGCGTAATATGAAACGAACGATCGTCGATAAATACTACCTGCCAAACTTATACTCGTCCGAATAAATTCGAGCATATTTCGTGCGGTGTAAGATTTGACGTTAGCGGGCAGTTTTAATGCGAAAAGGTGACAAGCGGCCATCTCACACTCCGCTCTAGCGTATTGCCGTTCTCGTCTCGTTCAAGCGGACTAATTTCCGATTTTAGTTCACGAAGAAACGCAATCGAGCCCAATATGTCTGTTTGGACATTATGAAGTGTATAACGATTGTTATTTATCAATCCATGACGCAATTTAACAGTGGCTAACCACATAGGTGTATTTGACCTCAAAATCCGAACAAAATTATTTTTTGATCCGAAACAACTTAAGACAGTGTGATTAATTCTATCGTGGTTAACAATGATAGTAAGGTCACTAGGTGTCTAAATAAATGACATAAATTATTGAAAAAAAATGTTTTTTTTAAAAATGATATTAAATAATATTATTCCGAGAAGATGACATCAACGGTTCATCCGAAGACTCTGCTACCTTTTCTCCAAAGTCTCTGTCATCAGATGAATCTGATTGACTCACTGCTTCATCCGGAAGTAGCATTTCGACAGTTTCTTTGAGGGATGGTTTTGTCCTTTTCCACCCTACAAATGCGAGCCGACCCCAACCGGTTGCAAGCCTAAATACGGTCGAATGCGGGCCAACCGATAGCGGTTGCAACGTTCACCATTTGCGAAAAATTCCATTTGAAAATAGAACGCGCTTCTATATTTTATCGTATGATGCCTGAAAATAGCCAAAGTTTCGTTACTATTAAATTCTATGATAGTTTCATGCGATGAAAGCTTTATGATATATTACATCCCTGGCAAACGGACGTGACTCATTTTCGTGACAGAGCGCGAGCGAACGCGCTGCGACGTCAACGAAAATTGCGATTTTTAAGTGTTTTTAGTTGGATTTTGTACATAAAGGTGAGTTATATTAGCCAGGAGTGTTACCCAGCGGGCTTACACTCACGCCCTTACTTCCAATTGCGACCAGATTACTCCAGTCTCTTGATTGGTTACGAGTTCGTTGTCGCTTGCGCGGTCCTCAAATCAAATAAAATCGCATTTATTGTCTTCAAAAAACTTTACATAGTTGTTTAGACATTTTATATATCCGCTTAATGTTAAAATAACTTTAAAATGTATACTAAATATTTCATTAGAGACTCACCACATAATTGAGTTATATTAGATATTTATAACTACAGATAGTCATGAAATTATAATATTAAAATTAAATGATCCTGTAAGTAAGAATTATAATTGATTATGGGAGACAATTAGAAATAATAGTAATAATATAATAATCAATAAAATGGTACAAATGTCAAGTCAAATCAAAAAAATCGAGATGGAAATTGTCAGTAATCTAATTATAATTCGTTAATATTATATAATTCTCTCGCAATAATTCTCTTTTAATTTCGATTTAAATTGGGTTATTTTTCCGTTTCTACATATACTTTTGATATTCTCAGGCAGTTTATACACGCCATTCCAACGTACACGACATTCCAACGTAATTTTGATCCCTTTTGAATAATTCCAGAGATGGACGGGGTAATGCTAAATTGTGCCTACATCTGGTGAAATGCGAGTGAATTTCTTTTTGGGTCTTCATTTTTCCTATGTTTTTTAATATTAATTTTATGCATTCAAATATGTATAGTGATGGTAGCGTTAGAATACTGAGATTTTTGAAGTGACCCTGACATGATTCATTATTTTTAAGGTTTATCAATATTCTTATGGCTCGTTTTTGGAGAGAGAAAATATGTTGCCTTAAAACTACTGTACACTGTGTCCAGAAGGGAATCCCGTAACGAAAAATTGACTCGAAATAGGCAAAGTATATTATTTTGGTGTGTTTAACACTGATCAGTTTTCTTATTTGCCTTAGTAAGAAACAGGCGCTGGAAAGTGTGTCGCTTAATTCCTCTCCGTGTCACTTAATTCCTCTCCTCGCTTAATTCCACCTTAAATTTGCATCTAAAACTAAACCCAGAAATTTATGGCTTTTAATATTGGCTACTGTGTTTGCACCGATAATTAAATTTTGACTGTTAATAACCTTATTTTTTCTACAAGATAGGAAGATGGATACTGTCTTGGATGTGTTAAGAGACAGATTATTTTTCTCGAACCAGGTATTCAACAGAGCCAATTCATGGTTTAACGTTTTCACTACATTCTCTATTTTGGCATCTGCAAAGCTTATGCTGGTGTCATCTGCATACAAAGTTATATTTGAGTGAGCTACTATAGATGGGAGATCATTAACATATAGAATGAAAGGGTCGGTCCCAGGATGCTTCCCTGAGGAACACCGCTCTTCGTTTCACACTCATCGGAAATGGTTCTCTTCAATACGCCACCCGTGCAGTCGTCTAATTGTACAACTTGTTTTCTTTTTGAGAGATAGCTGCTGAACCATTTTAAGCTTTTTCCTCTGATTCCATATCTGTCGAGTTTAGTTAGCAGTGTTTGATGGTCTACCATATCGAACGCTTTTGATAAATCGCAAAAAACGGTACTTGAATAAAGTTTCTTGTCCATGTCACTGTACATTTTTCTCAGAACGTTGTTCAGTGCATCGATTGTACCTTTATTTCTTCTGAAACCAAACTGAGATTTTGTTAGTATATTTTTATTTTCTATGTATTTTAACAACCTTGAATTTACTATTTTTTCAAGCACTTTGGAAAAAACAGGTAGCAACGCTATTGGTCTGTAGTTGTTTATTTCAGTTTTTGGACCTTTTTTATGTATAGGAATAATTTTAGCAATTTTGAATTGATCTGGAACAATTCCATCTCGGAGAGATATATTGAATATATAGGCTAATTTGTCAACTATAAACGGAAGTATAAAATCGAAGACTATCGCGGTTGTTTGACATTATAAATAGGATAGAAAACGAATTTACCGCGTGAAATTTGTAGCACCCGACGTTTCGGTGACGTTGCAGCCGCCGTTGTCCAGGGTAGACTGAAGGGCTGTCAATCGAGCCCGGCCCCCCACCACCGTTATAACCTACGCAGTGGCGGAAGCGGTACGCGGCCTACCCGCAAAACAACGGATTGACAGCCCTTCAGTCTACCCTGGACAACGGCGGCTGCAACGTCACCGAAACGTCGGGTGCTACAAATTTCACGCGGTAAATTCGTTTTCTATCCTATTTATAATATAAGCGGAAGTGTCAGTTTTACCATGTCTATTGCGATATCGTCAATTCCTGACGATTTTTTATTTTTCATGGAATTCACTATTTTTGTTATTTCGACATCAGTTGGCTGCATGAAGAAAATATGTCTGCTGTAAGGTATATTGTGCCCACCTGTTAGATTGTTCTGTGAGGTGTTTGATTGAGATATTTGACCGATTTGGGAAAAGAAAGTGTTGAACATATTCGCTACTTCTGTTTGATCTTCGACCGTATGGCCCTTTCGGTTAAGAGTCCTCTCCCTTACGAAGCGGTGAAACGGTGTATATACTGAATCTATTGCGGGCCACGGCATCCTTTGCCCGGCTGTTCACCCAGGATCGGGTAGCCAATGGTCGTTTCAAGAGCAGTCGCCGTAAGGTCCGCAACCACCCCCGCTCTATAGGAAACAGTACTGCTTCCAGACTCCCCCGACTGTTAGTCAGAGTGCGCAATCGATTGGCTTATGCCGCACGGAGCGCAGACCGTCCAGGAGCGCCAGAAGGTTGATTCCTAGGGGAAACTAACCCTAGGGCCAGAGTCCTACCCAGGCTCGCACTTCATGCGTGGAGGCCGTCGGATGGGTGTTGACCCGTGAGTGTGACCAACCCTGAACAGAATGGGTCTTCGTGGCCAACTCAGCAAGGGCCACTTAGAACGGGCTATTAAATTGAATGCGTATACAAATTTCCTATCTGTGCTGTTGGCTGTTGAGGAGTTTCCTCGTTGGAAGCCAACCCTGGGTGCCGCAGTCCTGTCTTAATGAAACTTAGAACGGGCTGTCGTAGTTGAATGCACATATAAAATATAAAATCGAAGACTATCGCGGTTGTTTAATATTATAAATAGGATAAAAACGAATTTAGCGCGTGAAATTTGTAGCACCCGATGTTTCGGCGACGTTGCAGCAGCCGATGTCTGGACAACCGCGGCTGCAACATCGCCGAAACGTATTTGTAAAATATATAAAATGTCATGTCCGTGCTGTTGACCATAGAAGAGTCCCCTAGTCGGGAGCCAACCCTGGGTGCAGCAGCCATGTCATGGTAAAACTTAGAACAGGCTATCATAACTGAATGCGTATAAACAATTCGTGTCTGTGCGGTTGACCGTTGAGGAATCCCCTCCTCGGGAGCCTACCCTGGATCTAGAATCAGGTCATGCTTACCATAAAAAATACATTGTCATCGGAACTGAACCAACGTCTAAATTTTCAACTTCATATTATAATATTTGAGGAACTCCCTCAATTTCTCATGTGTCCCATCATCGAAACAAGAGTTGATAATAATGGGACCAATCTGGAAGTATATCCTTTCAAATAAGAAAGAATTTCCAAATCGGCTCATAAATGACAGAGTTATTAGGTAACAAACATTTTTTTAAAACACAACCGGATTGATAACCTCCTTTTTTTTAAAAGTCGGTTAAAAGTGATAATGTGTATGGTTAAATTTATTTTTATTGAAAGTTCTTTTATTTTTGGATATAGTGTAAATGAGTAAGCAAGCAAATACACGAATATCATAAAACGTGATCAATGAAAACTTTATTCCCTTTTTTTTACTGACGTGAATTACTCCAACTATATACTTATATATTATCAGTTACGGATACTTAATCAATCATTGAATAATCTTATCGGATTAAACCCAGGATGTAATACGCGTTGATATTATGAGAGGAAAATCGGTATTATGGCACCATTATAGTGTATCCGCCCTGGTTATGTAATAATATGTTAAATGGCCATTCGTTAATGGCCCGTCGTTACAGGCAAATATTATTTTTGGTTTAATCAGGTTTAATAAAACAAAGCATTAAGAAAACAATATGGTTAGGTTAGGGAGCTAATGGGCCCTTGCTGAGTTGGCCACGAAGACCCATTCTGTTTCAGGGTCGGTCACACTCACGGGTCAACACCCATCCGATGGCCTCCACGCATGGGGTGCGAGCCTGGGTAGGACACTGGGTCAACCAGTCTCCCCTGGGAATCAATCCTCTGGCGCTCCTGGACGGTCTGCGCACCGAGCGGCGCAAGCCAATCGATTGTGCTCTCCGACTAACAATCGGGGGAGTCTGGGAACTGTATTGTTTCCTATAGAGCGGGGGTAGTTGTCTACCTTACGGCGACTGCTCTTGAAATGACCATTGGCCATCCGATCCCGGTTCAGAGTCGGGCAAAGGACGCCTTGGTCCGCGATAGATTCGGTGCACTCCGTTTCACCGCTTCGTAAGGGAGAGGACCGCGCAAGCGACCTCGAACTCGGAACCAATCGAGAGACCGGAGAAATCTGGTCACAATTGGTAGTTAGGGCGCGAGTGCCGCCCGCCAGGTAACATACCTGGCTACTCGCGGTAAGGCGTTGGTCTCTAACGGGTTGTGGCGTAGCTAGACGTCGGATTGTAATGTCCAAAGTCTTCTACGCTCACTGCACGGTCGATAGAACGATGAATCGTTAAAACGTCCTGTGGTGACGGGCTCGCCCGTTGTAGTCGACACCGCAAGATGTGCCAAAAAAAATGCTTGCGAACGGTTTCGTGCAGCTTGGGCAAAAATAATCAAAATTTCTCTTTTGGTAATAATAATTTTGGCCTTCAACCTTGTGGTCGTCCACGTTGTAAAACTTGTCCTCTGTTAGATCTAAGTCCTTTTTTACCAGTCCTAATACTACTAATAATTACAGGGTTCCCTTTTTAATTGCAGTTGTATTTCAAAAAATATAGTATATCAACTTCTGTGCAGGACTTGCGATGCCTTTTATATCGGTGAAACAACAACACCACTTAATACGAGTATTAGACTTAGATAATCATAGGGCCAGTGTAGGAAATGAAAGCCAGCTCCCAATATCTTTTCATGCCAGGGCGCATAATTTAACTTTTGATCAATGTTTTAAAGTTAAAATAATAAAATGCAATGATAGTGATAATGCAAAAGAAAGGGATGTCAACTCTTGGGAATTGGCTTTTATTTATATTTTAGGCGCTTGCAAAGGTTCCGGTCTCAATAGGCAAAATTAATAAGGTTTTTCATATCATCATAATCATCAAATGCTTTTTATTTTTATTTATCTTTCATTTAAAAATAACGTTTTACACGGTTGGTTATGATATAATTTAACTTAATCGTGTAAAATATTATTAGCTATTTCTTTTTGTTCGATTCCTTGAATTTAAATTTTCAACGAATTGTTCGATTTCAGAAATGTCATTTATCTTGACGACGGCTTGGCCGAAATATTGAACCAACATTTTTCATTAATCATAAGTTTTTAGATATACTAATCGCCTATTCCTTTCCAGCATAGATTCTAGACTTTCACTTGTGTCACCACTGTATGAGACAGGAAGAAGTCCGGTTGACCAGACTTCTAATACCACAGCAGGGATTATTGACCAACACTAAAAGAATAGAGAAGAAAAAAAGGCGTGGAGTCGCTCCTGGTCTACACAGGCCAGATAAGTCACCTTTCATTTATTTTATACGTTAATTTATTTAGTATTAATACATAATTTCAATTTGAAAATAATAATTTACACTTATATATATATATATATATATATATATATATATATATATATATATATATATATATATATATATATATATATATATATATATATATATATATATATATATATATATATATATATATATATATATATATATATATATATATATATATATATATATATAAAGTAAGATTAACAATCCAATCGCGTTATACCGAAAGAAACAAGAGCGCCATCGCGTTTATTTAAAACGCGAAAAAGAAAAAATACCATAGGTCAGGTTATGACCGATAATAAAAAAAACAACCCCAGGGTCGGGGAAAGAATTTACTTTGTCACTAAATTTGGCAAGACAGAGAATACACCTTCGCAATTTTAAAATAAAACTACAAAGTTAAAGTTATAAGACAAGATCCTTTTATTCGCAGGTAGTTCCTCCTTCAATCTCCTGTCCATACATGTGGTAGACTTCAGAAATGTGACATGTGATACGTTTTTCGTTCAAACGGACATCCAGGCGAGAAAAAGTCAGGGCACGGTGGCCGATTCGTGTAGTCGAATTTACATTTGTATTATAAAAGGCGGCACAGGCAAAAACACGCTGTGACCAAAAGAAAAAAACCCGATTACTACAAAACTCGTTTATCTAATTGAATCCCGAAAAGAATTAAACGCTTACCGAAGAATGAGACCTTGTTCACATCGCAAAAAAAGAAACGCCGCACTCCTAGTGCACTAGACTTCCCGGATCACTGGTTTTCACCAGGTTCTCCGTCTCCCAACGCGAGTGAGCAAAAAGTGCTTCCACTATGGAACCAATTTGACAGCTGGAAGTTGCCTGTCGTTAAACCAACTTTAGGAGATTTAAAAAAAACTCATAGCTACTCATGTCCACTAAAATAGTAATATTTTAGGTAATATTTATTACATTTATTAAAATTCTTTTTGAACTCGATTTTTAAGTGAATCTCTTGTTTTTTTGTCATTGCAAGAACACCAGAAGGGTCATTTTTTATTGGGCTGTGCAATACGGCCATTCTCTATTAGGACAGATCCAACTGTCAAAGCTTTTAGCAATTATTTATGGTTTTAAAGATGTTTTGCGATTTTGAACCCTGATTCCGAAAACAACTCGAAAACTGAGTAAGACCAATATGACAAAACACGAGAAATACAAGCGAAACATGTTGCAATGCGTGCAACATGTTTTTTGAAACAGAACATGTCACGCAAATTTGGATTTTTGTTACAGCCTCTCCCCCAAAAAGAAATCGGCAGGAACTAACGATTTCCTCGAGTCGTCCCGATTCGCACGTGACTAATAGAGCACTAACAAAAATCTCAACTGATAACAAAAAAAAACACGTGAACTATCTAATACTCATCAAATGGTAAACCCTAAAAAAATAAAAGAAAATAAAGAACAAAATGCTCCTACTTCTCCTCGTTAACTAAAGAAAAATATCCATTCGGCAGGGTACTGCAGAGGTCAACTGCTAATATAAATCACTCTACATAAACGTAGAGAGTTACAACAAACACCAAACAACTCCAAATAACTTACCAACCCCAAAGGGCTACCAGGTCAGCCTGATAAATAAAAAAAACGGACAAAAGTCCTAGTGGCCTTATAACAGGACCGCACAACTTGTCGAAGGAAAACCTGACGACCTCCAAACCATAAAGCAAAACTAAGTAAACTTATGGTGGACACCAAAAAAAAAACAAACATATTAGCAAAATTGTTGTGACTCGACAGTAGCCAATGCCTAATAGGAAAATGTTGAATGTCAAGTATTACTTTTCATACCGAGCTCTAGCATACTTCCCTTTCATGCGACATTCAAACCCCGGTAGTGCTAGACAGGTTTGCTAGCACCACGGACACAGACAAAATGATATCAGTAATGGTAACCACCCGGTACCACACCTTTTACATGACAATTATTAACAGAGTGAAATCGAAGACGTTCGACTAAGATGAAACATTTTTATACGTATGTTAACGAGGAAACAACCAAAAAAAAAAAAACAACATCAAACGGAGTCCTTGGGATTTGGTTTAAAATCCTTTATATGCCATGTGCCTATATTCTTGCCTTCTGCATTAAGCAGTTCATACACCAAAGGAGAGTGTTTCTTCACTATCTGACATTTTTCATACCGCGGGGCAAACTTTGAAATGAAGTAATTTCCCGCATTGCTCAGAAAATAAGTCTTTTTATAAACCGTATCCCCAACGGAAAATTCAGCCGGGAGGTGTTTGCGGTCATAATATACCTTATTGTGAGCATGCGATTGAAGTAATTTCTTCCGCACGGTATGGAAAACGCCAGGAAGTTCACTCAAATCCTGAGCGTAGGACATTCTGCTACCGAATATGACTTCGGCTTGGGATTCCGGGGATTGCGTATAAAAAGAACCATCTAAAATCGGTTCTCGACCATGGACAAGGAAAAAAGGGCTGAAACCCGTGGCTTCCGAAACAGCCGAATTGATCGCCATCTGAATGGCAGAAAGGTGGAGGTCCCAAGAGCGATGGTCGTCCTTAACTGACAACGCCAACGCCGTGACAACCCCACGATTCTGCCTCTCAGTTGGATTGACCTGAGGGCAATATTTCGGGTTCAAGTATACCTTGGGAATTCGGTACTTGGTCATTAGACCAGTGAACTCCTTACCAATAAATTGTTTCCCATTGTCCGAAATGACATACTGCGGAATACCAAATTGCAGAAAGACCTTATGCTCCATAATGTGGCTAACGATTTTACTAGTAGCACGTTTTAAAGGGAATAATAAGCAATATTTGCTAAAACAACACGTGACTACTAGAATATGTATATTTCGATCTCTCGTCATCGGGTAGGGACCCAAAAGATCGACGGAGATCATCTGAAAGGGAAAGGCACACGACTTTGGATTACCCAAATGACCCAACGGAGACACGTTCGGATGTTTGTATTGCTGACACGTATCGCACTTAGAGACGAATTTAACCACGTCTCCATGTAAATCTGGCCAAAAATAGCGCAAACAAAGACGACGATGGGTTTTGAAGACCCCAAAATGAATTGCCAAATCAGAAGCATGGTTTTCTTGTATTAGCTTTTCTCGGAGAGGTAACGGTACAACTAACTTCCAGTCGTAACAACTGGTAAGTTGGTACTTGCTCCTCGAGTAACGATACAACTCACTGCCTTTGATCTGGTAATTGGGATACGCGGCAGGATTACCGGATACCGCATTAACCAAATCGTTGTACCAGGGATCGGCGACAACCGAGACAGCCGCTACAGGAAGTAGGCGAGATAACGCGTCTGGGACGACATTTTCGACACCCTTCTTGTGGATGATCTCAAAATCAAAAGCCGATAAACGGATTCCCCACCTAGCCAAGCGTCCCGTTGGGTTTTTAAGCGATAAAAACCAACGCAAACTGGCATGATCAGTGTAGATTTTGACCTTGGGACCGCCCTCAAAGTAGCCTCGAAAATGCTCGACAGCATGGATCACGCTTAGGGCTTCACGTTCAGTAGCAGAGTAACGAGTCTCAGCCGGTAGGAGAGTCCTACTCGTGAAAGCGATTGGATGTTCTACGCCGTCCACTGTCTGGGTAAGTACACCACCTAAACCGTACAACGATGCGTCGCAATGTAAAGCAAATGGCTTTGAGTAGTCAGGACAAGCTAAGATCGGACTTGAAATTAAGGCGGATTTCAATTTTTGAAAAGCCTCTTCCGCCTCCGGTGTCCAGGTAAACGCGGGAGCACCTTTGCGGGTACTAGTCAACCGGGAAAGAGGTGCAGCAATACTGGAAAAATTACGAATGAAACGCCGGTACCAACCGGCCATTCCAAGGAAACTCTTAACCATTTTAGGTGAATTAGGAGTGGGAAAGTCTAGGATACATTTTACCTTTTCGGGATCTGTATGTAGGCCATGGGAATCTACAACATACCCCAGGTACTTTAACTCATGCCGGAAAAATTGGCACTTTTTGAAATTGATGGACAAATTGGCATAAACAAGACGATCTAAAACTCTACTTAACAAAGAGATATGTTCTTCGAAGGTCGATGAGACAATTACGATATCATCCAAATAACAAAATACTTTGTTGTTAAACGACGGGTCAAATAACTGATCCGCCAGCCTCTGCATGCACGCTGACGAGTTGCGCATTCCGAACGGAGTCACCGTCATTTTGAAGAATCCTCGTCCAGGGACAGTGAAACTGCACTTTTCTTGCGAGGCAGGCTCTAATGGGATTTGCCAAAAGGCAGCTGATAGGTCGATAGAAGACAAATAGTTTGCATCACGCAAACTGTCCAGAATGGTAGTTATTCTCGGGAGAGGATAGGCATCCGGTTTCGTTATCGAGTTTATTTTTCTACTATCAAGACAGAACCGCAAAGTCCCATCCGCCTTGGGAACAAAAATAGTTGGATTGTTCCAACCTCCCTGGCTAGGTTTAATAACGCCCAACTCTAGCATGCGATCAACCTCCTCATTCAACAGTTGTAGACGAGCGGGAGACAAAGGGTAATACCGCTGCTTCACTGGTGGATGATCACCAGTGTCGATAACCTGAGTTATTAAATTTGTCCGACCTAGACCTTTGACTTCCGTAGAAATTTTCTCAAAACTTTTTATCATCTTGTTAGCTAACGACTGTTGATTCTCCGTCAGGGAAGCGAAAGGATGCAAGGCCCTCACTTCGTTGACGGAGTGCCAACTGACATCACTAGACTCCAAACGAACATATTTTAGAATTTCAGGTACCAAATCAAATTCTCGGACAAAATCCATGCCTAAAATCAGAGAAGTTCCTATATCCGGAGCTACCACAGCTCGGATCACCTGACAGCGATCATTGAATTTAAAGGGCAAAGAAATATAGCCAATCGTCCGTACTGTACTTGAATTAGCTGTGCTGAGCGTCAAAGAAGGCGCTTTATGAAGAGTATAACCGATATCAATTAAATACTTATGTGAATCGGCACCCAAAATTGTCAAGCTCGAACCCGTGTCGAGTAGACCACACACAGCTATGTCGCCTAACGAAACATCTAGAAACGGACGACGGTTATCCTTCTCGTTTTTAAATAACAACGAGACCGAATCAACGAATGCCCTTATTCGGTCTCGTTGGACAAGTTTTTTGAAACATTCTGTTTAGGTTGCACTGGCTTTCTCTCCTTTGAACAATCCGGGCAAGTAGACACAGTAAAATTAAACTTCCCACAACGGTAACAATATTTAGAGTGCCCGTGGTGAGTACCACCACGAGCACCACGCGAAGCTCCAGGGCCTCCGCGAGGACCGCCGACGTCAGTCGTGTTGCCTCGGGAGAAACCACCTCTATTTGAACCACCCCGAGGGTGACTTACATCCCGGGGTTGGTTATTGGAATTATTTGAATCTACCGCAGAAACCGCGCAATTTTGGAACTGCTGAACAAATGAAGAATCCCTATCAGCAATGTCAACGGTCGCGTGATCGATAGCTTGTACAGTCTTGGACGACGACGCTTTGGATTTATTAAAAACCTGTAGGTTTTGATTATACTCGTCGATCGACAACTGAGCGTTTTCCAAACGCTTACCTAGGTGTAGAAGCTCATCAATGGAGTGGATGGTCACTAACGCGAACTGTTGTTGCAGGTACGGCCTCAAATTAGAGCAAATTATCTCCAGCTGTTCGGCCTCTGGACGTGGCCGAGACAATTTCTGGAAATAGCTCAACACTGTGGTAACAAAAATGTGGAGCGGCTCATCCGGCCTCTGAAACCGGGAACGTACCTGCCTCAACAAGTCGCGGTCGTAGTTCGCACTACCAAAATTATTCCGCAATTCACATGCGAGCTGAGACCAGCTCTCAATATCTGAAACCCGGGTGCGATACCATACGAGCGCATGATTTGTGAAAAGCTCACAGGCGGATTTCAATAAACGCGCGTCAGAAATGTTTCGCGCCAACCTATTTTCTTCAAGTCGTTCCAAAAATTCAACGACACAAGTCTTCCCGTCGTACACGAAACCCAAGCACAAAGGCTTCAAAACTCGCTCAAACGACACGTCGAAATCTCTGCTAACCGGAACCTCCATATTTTATTTTTTATTTTTTTATTTTTTTTTTTAAATCTCCACCACAAAAATATAAAACCCAAAAGAAAAAAACTAAAAATCCCAATAAAAAAATATTATTCTAAAAAAATAAAGTAATGGAACAATCTCACTCAGTTTTTCCCTGTGCCACCTTTTTCTTCCCAATTTCGGCAACCGATAAAACGCCCACCTGGATATCCAATTTGAACCTGAAAATATTACAAAAATTAGTCAATAAACGTTTAAGAAACGGCAACAGAATAGTATAAGATACGGCGAACTTATCGTTCATTCGCGGCGAACCGCAGAAAAATACAAACCGCTTATTACACAAAATATTAATCTATACAATGTTTCTCGCCGGATTTAATAAAAATTACAGTATATTACTTAAAATATTGCGGCGAACTTAACATTCTTTCGCGGCGAACCGCAGAAATAGTTAACAAAGCAAAAATGCGAAATTATTTGCAAAATTCGTCAACAGCTGTCAAAAAAAATACCGCAATTTGAAAAAAATACCACAATGTGGCTACAGTAATAATTCTCATACAAAACTGAGAAAAATAACACAAAAATACCAATATCTGAAAAAGACTACCACTTATCACCGCGAAAACGTGTGTTTTAAAATTGCGAAGAGATATTTCTACCTGCCAAAATTTAGTTTATAGGCCCCAGCTTTGGGCAGCCAATTTATAACGTAAGATTAACAATCCAATCGCGTTATACCGAAAGAAACAAGAGCGCCATCGCGTTTATTTAAAACGCGAAAAAGAAAAAATACCATAGGTCAGGTTATGACCGATAATAAAAAAAACAACCCCAGGGTCGGGGAAAGAATTTACTTTGTCACTAAATTTGGCAAGACAGAGAATACACCTTCGCAATTTTAAAATAAAACTACAAAGTTAAAGTTATAAGACAAGATCCTTTTATTCGCAGGTAGTTCCTCCTTCAATCTCCTGTCCATACATGTGGTAGACTTCAGAAATGTGACATGTGATACGTTTTTCGTTCAAACGGACATCCAGGCGAGAAAAAGTCAGGGCACGGTGGCCGATTCGTGTAGTCGAATTTACATTTGTATTATAAAAGGCGGCACAGGCAAAAACACGCTGTGACCAAAAGAAAAAAACCCCATTACTACAAAACTCGTTTATCTAATTGAATCCCGAAAAGAATTAAACGCTTACCGAAGAATGAGACCTTGTTCACATCGCAAAAAAGAAACGCCGCACTCCTAGTGCACTAGACTTCCCGGATCACTGGTTTTCACCAGGTTCTCCGTCTCCCAACGCGAGTGAGCAAAAAGTGCTTCCACTATGGAACCAATTTGACAGCTGGAAGTTGCCTGTCGTTAAACCAACTTTAGGAGATTTAAAAAAAAACTCATAGCTACTCATGTCCACTAAAATAGTAATATTTTAGGTAATATTTATTACATTTATTAACATTCTTTTTGAACTCGATTTTTAAGTGAATCTCTTGTTTTTTTGTCATGGCAAGAACACCAGAAGGGTCATTTTTTATTGGGCTGTGCAATACGGCCATTCTCTATTAGGACAGATCCAACTGTCAAAGCTTTTAGCAATTATTTATGGTTTTAAAGATGTTTTGCGATTTTGAACCCTGATTCCGAAAACAACTCGAAAACTGAGTAAGACCAATATGACAAAACACGAGAAATACAAGCGAAACATGTTGCAATGCGTGCAACATGTTTTTTGAAACAGAACATGTCACGCAAATTTGGATTTTTGTTACAATATATATATATATATATATATATATATATATATATATATATATATATATATATATATATATATATATATATATATATATATATATATATATATATATATATATATATATATATATATATATATATATATATATATATATATATATATATATATATATATATATATATATATATATATATATATATATATATATATATATATATATATATATATATATATATATATATATATATATATATATATATATATATATATATATATATATATATATATATATATATATATATATATATATATATATATATATATATATATATATATATATATATATATATATATATATATATATATATATATATATATATATATATATATATATATATATATATATATATATATATATATATATATATATATATATATATATATATATATATATATATATATATATTATATATATATATATATATATATATATATATATATATATATATATATATATATATATATATATATATATATATATATATATATATATATATATATATATATATATATATATATATATATATATATATATATATATATATATATATATATATATATATATATATATATATATATATATATATATATATATATATATATATATATATATATATATATATATATATATATATATATATATATATATATATATATATATTTATATATATATATATATATATATATATATATATATATATATATATATATATATATATATATATATATATATATATATATATATATATATATATATATATATATATATATATATATATATATATATATATATATATATATATATATATATATATATATATATATATATATATATATACAGGGTTATTGGTTATTAGAAGTATTCCTTTAAACAGTTCATAGAAGAGGTCAATTGCAGTCGATTTAACCATATAATGCCTTATGCAAAAATGAAACATTCCTGAGATATTTAAAATTTTAGTTTTTTTTTAAAACAACTGACATCTTTCGTTAAAAAAAATAATTAAAAAAAACTACGCATTCTTTTAATATTCCTTTATTGCTTTTGGATTGGTGACATCCTAAAAAATAAATATTAGCTATGGAATGTACATTATTGAAGTTAATTTTGTCACTATGCTCGAAAACATTTGAAAACTAATAAAAAAATGCGACATATTTACACAAAAATGCATATTTAAAACTAAAAGTCACAAGACTATTTTCTGTGCATATTAGCTTAAAAACATCTGCATCTTATTAGCTTTCGAATGAAGTATTACAACCCCAAATCGACAATGCAATGGAAAAAATATGACCAAAACAATAGGTGTAGGTACAACCAAATGTTAAACCAAGGGTTAAATATTGGAAGCACATCTTCTACAAACAAATTTTAAGTTTAATGGTAAAATCATTATTTAAACAATTTCGAAACCTAATTTCTATTAAAACCCTTAAGTTTAACAATTACTATGAATAGAATATGTTACACAATAAATTATTTTTGGTTATAACAATAAATAAATTATATATACATATATATATAT